>VZQC01009360.1:533595-543600 GCA_009823505.1 Rhizomys pruinosus
CTCATAAATTATCACTTATTGTTAAAAAATGAAAAAAAACTGAGTGAAAGATGCAGGACAGTTATGGCAGAGTACATGATCTGGGATGGGGTGGGGTGGGGTGGGGGGGAAGGGAAAGGGAAATATGCCTGAACTCAATTGGCAAATGATGTATGAAATACACAAAGCATCAATAAAAAAATGAAAATTAAAAAAATAAATAAACCTGTGTTAGGAATCTGGACAAAATGCAAGACAAGCATCTATGCCTCTGGATGGCAATTTTTTTCACAGAGGAGGGGTGGGAGAAGAGGACACAAAGATGGCGCTTGTGTGTATATTTAGTGTTCTACTGCCACCATGCGGAAATAGTTTCAGGAGACACAGTGCAATTATGATTTCCTTCCCATGAGTCCTAGCACTGAATGGATCTAGCCCTTAGAACTTCAGAGGACTGGGTGTTCTTTCTGCCCTGTCTTTCTCTGAAGGCCTGGAAGAACAGCAGCCTTACCCTGTGTGGGTCTAGAAGTGGGAGAGCGGGGTTCTACAGGTGAGCAGCAATCAGATGCACTGACACAGCAACACGACAAGCAGGGACTCGGGAAGCCTAAGCTTGGCTCCTCCCAGCAGGGAGATCCTTACAAGGGGCCGCTGTCTGCCTGTGGGTGCTGTTCCCAGGGAAGCCTTAGCAAGTTGCAGTTGGTGTTTCTTCTCTGTTAGGCTATAGAGACTCTCCTGGTCTGAGCCTACATTCGGCAGGTATGGTAAAGGTACACTGGTGTATGTGCTGTGACTTGGAAACTGGTTTGAAGTTACTTACTGTGTGTTACAGCTGCATGTGTGCAGGTGTATGTCGATCAGAAGACAATCCTGCAGGGGTTTCTCCATCAGCACAGGGATCTCGGGATGGAGGTCAGGCTTGCTGACAAGCACTTTGATCCACTGAACCATTTCTCGGGGCCCTCTGCTGTGCCTGTCAATCCAAGAAAATTTGCTGAGGCCAAAATCTTTTTTGAGAAGAAGGCCCAAGAGGAAAAGACATGGACTTCTTTGTCTTTTCCTCATGATAATAATCATGTTTATAGTACCCCATCAATTTTTGTTCTTTGTCTATTTTTTATCTTGTTGCATTTGCTTTTGTCTATGAGACACAGGCTGGAAAGACACCTGTCTTGCATTTTGTCCAGATTTATAGAACAAGATTGTGGCACTGCCATTTTGGTTTTGTTTTCTGTTTCAAGCCAAAAAGTTTTCTGAAACCACTCTCAGAGAGGACTCTTGCCCTTGCTATAGGCAAGATCCCGTGGATCTTGTCCTTTTGAGCAGGATTTTCTTTACTGAGTGACAACTGTCCATTAGTTTTCCGCCCTATAATAGTATCTCTTTCTTGGAGTAATTTGGTGGAACAGGCAAGAGAAATTGCTTAAGGCCCGGGACACATCTTCTCTAGAAAATATTAAATTGCAAGCATAAGTGTTTAATGCAACTGTTCCTTTTCTATCCTCTTTTTAAGAATTCATGATCCAGTCCTCTACCAAACATCTGTTTTCTCAATACCACTGAAATGAATAAAGTCTGTAACGGTAAGATAAAATTTAGACAACATGGGAACAGTGTGAACTACTGGTCTGACTTAGTTCTTGTGGTCATTATCCAGTGTCCAGGGAACAATGAGTAAAAAAGAGAAAAACTCAAAAGCAATCTCAGAAAATGATGCGTGAATAGCCGGAAGCATCATCCCCGGGGAGCAGGGATGGCATGCGATGACAGCCACCTTGTCCCTCGTCTTATGGCTCATTTCAAGTGGTTTCAGAGAAT
Source organism: Rhizomys pruinosus (assembly GCA_009823505.1). Taxonomy (NCBI): domain Eukaryota; kingdom Metazoa; phylum Chordata; class Mammalia; order Rodentia; family Spalacidae; genus Rhizomys; species Rhizomys pruinosus. The sequence continues at coordinate 535,393 of VZQC01009360.1, forward strand.
TCACTCTAAGACCTGGCATAGTGACACAGGCCTATCTACAATCCTAGAAGTTGGGAGGTTGATTAGGGAGGATTACTTGATCCTGGGGAGCTGGAGACCAGCTTAGCTGATCTCAGATCACAGAACAGGCTGAGCATGGTGAAGTGACCTCGTGATCTCACAATTCGGGAGGCTAAAACAGATGGGGGGCCCCCACAAGTTGGAGGATAGCCTTCACTACATAGGGAGAGCCTGTTTCAGTAAGTGAACAGCCTCCCTCTCCTAAGGAGTAGTGAGGAGATGAGGTAGGATGCTTACAAGTTCTAGCATAGCCTGGGTAACATAGATCCGCTTGAAGAGAAAAAAGGGTGGGTGTGTATCTCTGTGGTCGAGTACTTGACAAGTTTGCTAAGAGTACTGGCCTCAATCCTCAGTACCTTAAAAGGGAATTAATTACATTGGTAAGATCACTTCTCTCTGAGGGCTGGCTCCTGAGGCACAGGAACCTGGAAGTCACTCTAGGCATATCACCCAACCCCTCCCCCGCCCGCTCCACAAACTGGAATTGGTGAGAGAGTATCCAAGTGGACTTTTTTTTAGAGAACCTTCAGAACAGTAAGAGAAGAGTGACTTAGGCTTCCAATATCCAAAATATAAAAAAATTGAAAGCCTGAAAACTCGATAAGTCAATACTCCATAAACAATGAGGAGGAAAGAAAAAAAAAAGCGCATTGGAAGGAGGCAAGCAAAACCATCCACTAACATAATGAAAAGACATTTGTGATTTGAATCACAAAAGGGATACCCACATGCCAGGGACACTAGGAAGGCACAGCATGGGAAAGGCACAGGATAATCCCACACCAGGCTCTACCAAACCTGGAGGAGATAGCTACAATGGGATCTCCTTGGAGGTGACCCAAGGAACAGATCTTAGAGGAATAATTGTAGACCTATGCAGAGAAATTAAAGAAAATAAAGAATAATTCAGAGAACTAAAGAGAGAGAATGAAAAACTCATAAACAACCTAGAGGGATACAATGACAAACTTTGGAAAGAGCTAAAGGAACAGATGGACAAATTCCAGAAAGAACTAGAGGGAGAGAAAAAAAAAAACAAACTCCAAAAGGAAGTAGAAACACTGAAAAAGGAAGCCAACCAATGAAGTAAGGAGCACGAAGAAGAGATCGAGAAGCTCAAAAAGGAAATGGAAATACTAAAGAAAACACAGGATGAAATGAAAAAGGAATTAGAACACTCATCCAATCAAGAAGAAAGGAAAGGAAAAAGCCTCAGAAGTAGAATGGAGGTAGCAGAACTAAGAATATCAGATATAGAAGATAACACAGAGCAACTAAAAAGCTCAAATAAAGAATATGGAAAATTTAAACATACAGAAAATGGAACAACCAAGAAATATGGGACACTATGAAAAGATCAAACCTCCTCATCATAGGAATAGAGGAAGGAGAAGAATCTCAAGAGAGTAATACTGATCAGATCTTCAACAGAATAATAGATGAAAATTTACCCAAACTAAAAATAGACAAACCCATACAAATACAAGGAGCACATAGGACTCCAAATAGACAAGATCATAAAAGAAACTCCCCATGCCATATCATAGTTAAAATGCTAGACACCCAAAACAAAGACAAAATTCTGAAGGCTACAAAAGAAAAACAAGTCACATACAAAGTAAAACCCATCAGAATTACAACTGACTTCTTGGCAAACCATGAAAGCAAGAAGAACATGGAGCAAAGCATTCCCAGTGTTAAAGGACTAAGTTAAAGGACTATGGATGCCAACCCAGAATATTCTACCCAGCAAAAATGTCGTTTATAGTTGAAAGAGAGAGAAAAATCTTCCATGACATAAACAAGATGATACAATACATGTCTGGAAAACCAACTCTTCATAAAATACTTGAAGCAATTCAAAGGGCAGAAGAGAGGAGCAACAATCCTCAAACACCTAGGAAAAGAAACTAATAACATAACTGTAGGAGTAAAATCAGAGGCTAGAAATCCAAATGCATAATAAAGTGAAAGGAAGCAACATCCATCTTTCAATTATAACCTTAAATATTAATGGGCTAAACTCCCCAATCAAAAGGCATAGTCTGGGAGAATGGATTAGGAAACAAAACCCATCTATATGCTGTCTACAAGAAACCCATCTCAATTTCAAGGATAGGCACCAACTCAAGGTAAAGGGATGGAAGAAAGTATTCCAAGCAAATGGTACCAAAAAGAAAGCAGGTGTTGCCATTCTAATATCAGACAAAATAGACTTCAAACAACAGAAATCAAAAGAGACAAAGAGGGCCAATACAGCTTTCTTAAAGGAACAACTGACGATGAAGATCTCACAACCATGAATATATGTGCACCAAACGCCGGTGCACCAAACTTTATAAAGACAACTCTTCAGGATCTCAAGGCTCAGATTAACCCCAGTACACTAATAGTAAGGACTTCAGTACCCCATTAAGTCCTTTAGACAGATCAACAGGACAAAGGATAAACAGAGAGACATCTGAAGTAAATGATACAATACACCAAATGGACCTCACAGACATCTAGCGAATATTTCACCCAAACACCAGAGAATACACTTTCTACTCAGCACCACACGGAACATTCTCCAAAATAGACCATATACTGGGACACAGGAAAAAACTCAACAAATACAAAAAGATTGAAATAATCTCATGCATTCTATCAGACCACAGTGCAATATGAGAGACTTTCTTACCTCCCCCCATAGAACAAGGAGAAATATGATGATGAGGTCGTTCTCTAACTGTAAATTGGAGCCAACTGTTATAGAGGTAATCTCTTATAAAACTGGTTAAACTGCCTTCTTTAATTGACTATCTCTATTCAGAACCAAATATGATACTAAAGTCTACTTAAGCTATGCACTTAAGCAAAATATATTAATACAGGAGAGCTCTGATATCAGCAATGGATTATTCTACCAAGGAGATGTTGGCCAGGGGATTGAAGCCCCCCCTCAAAAAGATAAAGGCTTCTTGCCTGTAAACTGTGCTACCCACAAGAAGAGAGGTGATAAGGCCCTGCTGTCAAAGACCTGATGTAAGCATGCAAGTGTACAGTTGATCTCTGGAATACCAGAGAATATTAGCAAAGTCCACTAAACCAATAAAGCAAACATGGGTCTCCTTGAGTCAAGCAAGACTCCTCCGTCAGCACCAGCTACACCTCACCTGCCTGGAAATAATGTGTAGCAGTGGCAGCCATATGCCTGTATATCCCAAATCTAATTGGCTATTAGCTCTCTCCTTGGAGGAATAACCCACGGTTGATGCCACAAGCTTACATCCTCTAGTGGTTAGGAGATGTTATAAGCCACAGTAAGACCATGTCATATTTTACAGAAAAAAAACGTAATTCGTGGATTAACATACCATCCAAACATCTGTGTCTATACCAAAGTAACCTACCATAACAATTAGTACTGTTTAAATACCTATATATCTAATTGCTTGTGCTTCATTAGTAGGATTGAAAGGTTATTCCTGGACAAACTGTCAGCCCCTGAAAGGAAACAGCCAGAATTGACCAGAGTCCAAAACAACAGCTCCAGAGAAAGTAGACTGTTTTGCTTCTCATCAACCTGTGCCCCTTTTCTAAGCCTAGGGAATAATCTGTGGAAGAGGGGCGTGGTAGAATGTAAGGGCTGTGATTGGGGTGAATGGTGAAACTACAGCAATATAGTCTGGACACTTATTTGATCAACTTGATTGAACATACAAGCCCCCCCAGCTGGATGGTGGGACCCTTGGGCTGTGTGGGTATGGGCACAACTACTTGCAAATTGGTTTTACATGAAGGATGCTTGTACTCATAAATTATTACTTATTCCTAAAAAATGAAAAAAAAAAGAATAAAAAAAATCACTTCTCTCAAATGCTCATGGGGCGCATTCAGTGTTCTATCCTGGGCATCACAATAACAAACAAACAAACAAACAAACAAAACAGAAAAACCATAACCCCATAAAGGAGAGAGTATTCCTGGAGTAGCATTAAAGGCCCATTAAGGTGAAGAGAGCAAATCTCAGGCATTGAGAAATGAAACATTCCACTTGGGCCCAGTCTATCAGCTAGCCATGGATGACCACTGGGAAAGCTGCTTCACCTTAAGGAAGGCTAAAGATATAGTTGGAATAATTTTTCCTTTAACGAAATACTAAACTTCTCCAAGAATTCCTGCTCCCTACCTCAGAATCTAGAAGCTTAGCAGTCTTGAGATTTGGGGTCGCAGAATTCTAAGGAAGAATGCTGGTCTTTTTGAAACAGGAAGAGCAAAACAAAATGGCGGCATGAGAACTAGCTTCTACTTGTTAACAAAATGTGTAATGAGCTCTTTTAGCTGTGCGTGCCATTTTTTTCAAACACGATGGGCGGGAGAGGAGAGGCACAAATGGCACGTTAGTGTATATTTGGAGCCCTACTGCCCCCATGCGAAATTAGTGTCAACAAACTCATTACCATTACAGTTTTCCTTCCCATAATTCCTAGCTGTGGAAAAAAAGTTGTCCTCTAGAGACCCAGAAAGTGGACATCCTGGGGCCCCGCCTGTTCACCTCACATTTAGACTATGAAAGAAAGTAACAACTGAAGTTTATTAAACTTAGGATAGGAAAATAACCACTCACACACACCAGAAAAAAAAAAGAGAGAGAACAAAAATACTTATGTACAAATAAGTTTCCTTATGGTTCATAGGAGGTGGGGGTTGGTGAAGCACGTGTCTACTGGTTTGTTTTCTTGGAAGGTATGGCTGTAAGATTAAATTAACTAACAAACCTCACCTTTAGGACTAGAGGTTCTGTCTGATTCTCAGATGTACTACCTTTGCCTAGCACAGAAAAGGTTGTATATTTGATTTTCAGAATTGTAAACACCAAAGCAAACCCTTAAAAAAAACAACCCACAAAAACCCAAGGTTACTGTAGACTGGAGAAAGAATCTCCAGCTAAACTACGGCATCTAGGCCAGTCTTGTCTGGTAGGCCCATTTTCTTGAGTGACTCTCTTCTAGTCCCATGTAGACTGGGCAGACTGAACTGCTCTTTAAATTTTTCCTAGCCTTTGGCCCAGGATGATCAACAACAGAAAAGGGTGGTGGGGGGGTGTTCATTCTTAATTTCAGTAGGCTAAGACTCACAGAGCTCCAGGCCCTCCTTTCTTGTGAAAGTGGCCACTACATAGTCCACTTTAGACAGAGCTGAAGTTCCACTCTTTCACTTCCTGTTCCTGAACCGCAGGATGTTTGTGCTTTGGTACAAGTCCCTCAGTCACTAGAGTACATTGTTCTACCCAGCCCATTTCACTTCCCACCCCCTGCACCCCCTTCTTATGCTCTTCCTTCCTGGAGACTACCAAGGCCTACCCGGGACTTTATGAAGCTACCTCTGCAAGATGGCAGTGTTGTATGAGAACTGTAAGGGAACCTTGATTGTAAGCACTCTGCTCTGGCCCATCCTTTTGAAAAAAAATGGCAGAAGAGATTTTTTTTTAATCTTCAGAAATTGTAGCTAAGAAGTCTTTTCCTTCCATCTAAGATTCCTTGCTCTTAGAATTCGGCTTTTGATTTCCATTTGATATTGATGGCAGATCTAGTTGGCCAGAGCCCCCACTGGAATTCCAATAACAAGAAAGAGAAGAAAGAAAGAAAGAAAGAAAGAAAGAAAGAAAGAAAGAAAGAAAGAAAGAAAGAAAGAAAGAAAGAAAGAAAGCAGATTTAAGACCCTCACCCTTACCAGGCATGTCTTCTGTCTTCTCAAAAACTCAATGTATGCATGATCAAGTCTTCCATTTTGCCCTTCTGTGCAAAGAGAGTTGTGGTCTTCGGATCAAATCTCCGGATTCAGGCCTAGGAAGGAGAAGGAAACGCTTACATATCAGGCCTACAAAAGAACAAAACTAGGCACCAGAAGACCTTGTTCTCATCCAGGGCACCCTTCTTGAACCTGATCTAAGCAACAGGCCTTCTGTGTCCTGAGGGAACCTACTGAATAGCTTCTTTTTTTTTTTTTTTTTTATTGGTGCTTTGTGCATTTCATACATCATTTTCCAATTCAGATCAGGCATATTTCCCTTTCCCTTCCCCCCTACCCCCACCCCATCCCAGATCATGCATTTTGCCATAACTATCCTGCATCTTTCTCTCAGTTTTTTTTTTTCATTTTTTAGCTATAAGTGATGATCCATGAGTACAAGCATCCTTCATATGAAACCAATTTGCAGGCTGTTGTGCCCAAACCCCCACAGCCCCACCATACAGCAGGGGGTGAGGGGTTGTATGTTTAATCAAGTTGATCAAATGAGTGTCCAGACTACATTGCTGTAGTTTCACCATTCACCCAAATCGCAACCCTTACATTCTACCACGCCCCCTCTTCCACAGATTGTTCCCTAGGCTTAGGAAAGGGGCACAGGTGGATGAGAAGCAAAACAGTCCACTCTCTCTGGAGCTGATCTAAGAAGGGTCCTGGAAGCTCTTACAATTGAACGTTACATCACACCCTATTTGGAGTGCGACATCTATTGAAATGACATATATCCAACCTCAGAACTATGTTCAAACTTTTTTTTTTGGCTTTGTCAAGACAGGGTCTCCCTGTGGTCCCAGCTGTCCTGGAACTTGCTCTATAGACCAGGCTGGCCTTGAACTCACAAAGATCTTCCTGCCTCTGCCTCCCAAGTGCTAGGATTAAACGCATGCGCCACGATGCCCGTCTATATTCAACCTTTTTAAACTCAGGCAAGCAGGGCATCTTTTTAACTGTTCAAGTCATCTTCAAATACTTCAGCAATCTTTTGTCATTTCCAATGTACTAATCTTTTATTCTTTTTTTTTTTGTCTTTTTGACACAGGGTCTCCCTGTAGCCCCAGCTGTCCTGGAACTCACTCTGTAGACCAGGGTGGCCTTGAACTCACAAAGATCCATCTGCCTCTGCCTCCCAAGTGCTAGGATTAAAGGCGTGTCCTCTATTCTTTAGTGGAATACTGTCCTAATCTATTGTTCATTTTCAGAATGTTATAAATGAAACGGATACACTCCCTCCCCTCTTTGAGACAGTGCTGCTACACAGTCCAGTTGACCTTCGACTCCCTGTTCAAATGCTGGGATTTTACGTTCCAGTCACCATGCCCAGGTATTTGGTCCTCCTGTTTTATTGACATATTTACCTAGAAGATGATATATTTCGTCTTCCCCCTTTTTCTGTTTTTCAAAAAAAATGAGATGGCCAAGGCTTTTCTAAAATATTATGCAGTAGTTAAAACTATCAGGCTGGGGGCCTATTACTGTTTCCAGCAGCGTAACTCTGTGTTTGTCTTTTTTTGGTATCTGTCTTACTGTTTTCCCCTCAGGCATTAGTGTTTTACTTTCTCACTGGCATCTAAGACATGGGACTTAGAGCCACAGGTCCAGTTTCTAAAGTATGGGGGATCTAGCCCAGGGTCTTGTACATGCTAGAAAATCAATACCAACTGAGTAAGTGACACATCCCCAATCCCACTATATTTCTGAGTGAGTAGAAGGTTATTTTAGAAGATATTAAATAAGCGATAAATCAGAAAGTATATGGGCGCCGGGGGTGGTCGCGCACGCCTTTAATCCTAGCACTTGGGAGGCAGAGGCAAGCGGATCTTTGTGAGTTCAAGGCCAGCCTGGTCTACAGAGCGAGTTCCAGGACAGCTGGGGCTTCAGGGAGACCCTGTCTCTAAAAGACCAAAAAAAAAAAAAAAGCCATTCATTACCCACCCTATGTCTGACCTAACATCCTTGCGACTTCATTTTAAAATGTATAAAATATTATTTCAGCTCTCTTCACAATATCAAGAAGGTGGAATCAACTCAAATGCCCCTCAACTGATGAGTGGATAGAGAAAATGTGGTAAATTGACACAATGGAATTCTATGCAGCAGTAATGAAAGAGGTAATTTCAAAATCACACTATAGCAAATGCAGAGCTCACTTTATTAAAAATCTACAGCATAAAAAAAATCTACAGTTTAAAAAGTCTACAGTATAGCTAGGTGTGGTGGCCCAGACCTTTAATCCCAGCACTCAGGAGGCAGAGGCAGGCGGATCTTTGCGAGTTCAAGGCCAGCCTGGTCTACATAGTGAGTTTCCAGGACAGCTGGGGCTACAGGGAGACCCTGTCTCAAAAAGGCCAAAAAAAA
>VZQC01009360.1:543621-650788 GCA_009823505.1 Rhizomys pruinosus
GAAGAGATAAAACCAAATGAAGTTGGAAGCGAGTGGCAATCCAAAGTGAGCATGGGTGGCTGAGACCTGGGTCGAGGGAAGGCTGCTACAGGGACTTCTTTGCACCCTACCCAGATTCCACAGACTAAGAGAACCCGTCTTAGGTGCATGGACTGAAATTGTCTCATGAATATGTGCTCAGATTTCACATCTCAATTCAAGCAGGGTGAACCATAAAGTCAGTCCTCTTACCTAAGGTGGTCCTGAGTTGTTCATTTGGACTTCCCTGTCTTCCTCCCAAAGAGGCTGAAATGTGGAGGCTATTTCAAAGGATACAAAAGCTTTGCAGAGGTATTTTAATAACAGAAATACCCAGTTCTGTGTATAAAGGAATGTATGATGTTTGGGTGGAAACAAAACACTAGAATGATATTCCCCTTATAGGTACTTGAAAAGTAGCACTATCTCGGAACTGATTCTGTAAATGTTTCATTTTTCTCCCAAATATCATTGGCATTGTTAGTTTAGCCTTTAACCTGAAAGTACTGTAGAATGTTGTGTTTTTAATGAAAAAAAAAAAACTGAGAGAAAGATGCAGGACAGTTATGGCAGAATGCATGATCTGGGATGGGGTGGGGGTGGGGGGGAGGGAAAGGGAAATAAGCCTGAACTGAATTGGAAAAATGTATGAAATGCACAAAGCATCAATAAAAACTAATTTAAAACAAAAAAAAAAGATGGTTCTCAGCTGCCATGTGGGTGCTGGGGATTGAACCTGGGTCCTCTGCAAGAACAGTTGGTGCTCTTAACCGCTAGGCCATCTCTCCAGCCCGTACTGCATATGTTATTAGTTCTAATTCCTCATGGTTTCTGTCTAATACATTAAAAGCCTGATAATAATCACATTTACATGAGCGCATATAAGGCAAGAATGCAAGTTCTTCAGAAGAAAATTGTTTTATTAAATAAAAATTTTTGAATAAAAAAGTGTTAAATTTCATGTTGTCTTTACCTCTTTGATAAGACAGCCTTATTTAACCTATTTACACTTCTGCTTTAAACAGCTCTCTTCCTGTAGTTCACTGCCTCAAACTTGGATTGTCAAGGAAGAGCTCATGGACAGGGTATTAACCAGGACAACAACCAACTCCAAACCCATTTTGCTACCATAACATGTCAAGTAGAACAGCTACTGCCTTTACCCAATCAGAAGTGTATAAAATAGAAGACTGTGGAGCAGTGGGTAGGATAGGGATGTTTCCTAACAAGGAGATACAGTTTGTAGGGGCATAAAGCTTTCTGCATATCCAGTGGCAAATGCGTTTTCCACATACCTCATATCTAAAAGACTGAACCTACTTTCTTTCTGCTAAATAACAAAGCAGGATACCTGAAGGCATAATTTTATTATGATTATGATCACTAAACCCAAAGGTTTCAAATGACATAAGATGCAAAGACTTCATTTCATCTGTAAATATGAACTGCAACTATTAAAAATTATTGAATTTTTGTATATGTCCTAAACAACATCTCATTATCTTGGTTCCTAATTCCATATTGTGACTCTTCCATGCACCCTGTGCCCATTGGGTATCAAGAATTCTGTCATGTATGTTAAGCCATAGCAAGTCATATTAGTATCCCCTGAAATCCTCCAGTACACGTTCATCCACTGAGTTCTAGTTGGGCTATCTAGAGTTATTCTTTTAAAGAAGATCAGCTCTTCCTCACTCTTTAGTAATCAGCTGCACAGTAGCTCTTCAGCTAAGGTTGGGGCCTGCTATCCATTTCTACAGATCTGTGTTGGGTTATTGTTTTTTGTTTGCATGGATTTTGGGCATTCTGTTGCCACTTCTTTTTGGGGAAAAACATCTCCTATTCTTACTTTTGTAAGGTCATATGTGTAAGGTCTCAGGAGCTTGTAAGATTCCATGTCCATGTGGACATGCACCTTCTCCTGTAGCACTCACACCCCCCCCCCATTCCCAACAGTCCCTGAGCCCTGGGAAGGATGAAGTTTTAATAGGTGTCCTGTCCAAGGACTCACACTCTACAGATTCTTATTCTCTACAATTTGATCATTTATAGTTCTTTTTGTTGAATTGTCTCTTTTGTATGAGAAAGCTTCACCGAGGAGAGTTGAAAAATGCATTAGTATTCCTCTATGCCTTATTCTTCAAGTTTCTTTAAGCTTTAGCTGGATATGTCCTGCAGAATTGCATGTTACACAGGCACTTAATTTCTGTGTGACCACTCATGGAAATTTGAAAAATACTTCATCTGTCTCAAAAATAGCTTCTTTGATGTGGGGTGATTGGCATATATGTCTGTAAAAACAATGATTCATATTTAGCACATACAAAGAAATTACATTTGTTTAAGAATGTTACAACCTTGGGGTTTTCTCTAAGATCTATGACCTCTCCAGCCATCTGTATTCATATGAAAGAACCATTTACTGACATCCAGCAATTTGCTACAAGCCCTGTGCATTCATTTGGGTCTCAACAATCTGTACAAATTTGTTTCTGTGAGCTGGAAATGTGCCAGACTTCTATGGCCACACCACTCTTGACATTTCACCGACCATTCCTGGTAAGAAAGAAGATCTTCATACAAAACACCAGACCCCAGTGTTCCCAGTAGGGATCCTGATAGCCATCCTTTCACTTATTGGAGTGACCATGTTCCTTGATTACATGAGGTCATTGAAAGTGCAGAGCAGAGGAAACCCAAAGTGTGCTACCAACCTGGCCTGTCCGAAGGCCTGAAGTAGTGAGGGCTCTAACATTGACAACATCTGTGAGGAGAAATTTCATTCAAACATGCACCACTCCTATAGCAATTTCATTTAAAATAAAATATCAACTTGCTATGTCTAGGTGTGTCTCAAAGTTATATCCTCCACTATTCACCAAATGCACTTTGTTCTTTAATGTGTTTCACTTCCTAAAAACTTGACAGGCTACAATCATGCATTTAGCTACTATCAACAATCAATGGCTGGTCAAAGCAATGGTGAAAGGCAAGATTGTAAAGACATACAACCAATTCCAGGCTGAAAGGTTTGTGTTTAAGTTAAACAGACAAAAGGCAAGTAACCAAGTTCCCATTTTGGAGACATTTAAGTCCTCAAAATTTGAAGTAAGTGTGGAACATCTTAGCCTTGGCAACTCTGACAGTTGGGTTTGGGTTTTGAGACAGGGGGCTGTTCTGTGCATTGAGGCTGTTTTGTAGCATCTTCAGGAGATCCATAGAAGAATTCATTAACCCTCTAGTCTTCCATCCAGTTCTGTAACCAAAAATGACCAGGTATTTCCAAATGTCCTCCAATAGGCAAAATCAATCCCTGTAGAGAAGCACTGGGTTCCCTATGACCACAATGCCATCAAATAAAAGGCCAGGTGTGGTGAGAATTTTTGTATGATTGCCTTTCAAACATAGCTGTATGGGGTCTCTCATTTGCATTTGGATGCTTGTGCCTACACAGAAACTAAACACTATGCTCACAATAATATTAGACAGCAGGGAGTGGCCAGAGGGCAAGAAGAACTCAGCGTCTGTATTTCCCAGGAGAACAACCCGAATCAGTTGTGTGGTCTCTCAGCCTGGCTGGAAGACAGGATTTCTGGGATTGATCCACACAGCATCCAGGGAGTGACCATTCTTGTGCATTCTATTCAGTAGATACATTTCTCATTTGTTGTTTTCTGTTCTTAGTGAAATCACTTTTCAATCTAGTACAATTTAACTTCCAAATATAAGAAAAAGGAGGAAATGGCGATGGTAACCTGCCTAGGAAGGATGAGGGCAGCATCGTAGTTTTATGATTCTCGTGTGTTTCTCTGTTGCAGTGATGAAACACTGAAGTAAAGCAGTTTAAGGAGGAAGGGGTTTATTTCAGCTCCCAAGTTACAGTCTCCCATTAAGGGAAGACAGGGCAAGTCTCAAGGGGCAGGAGTTTGAATCAGAAGTTATGGAGGAACACTGTCCAGTGCCGTTCTCCCCATGGCTTGCTCAGATACATTTCTTTTTTTTTTTTTTTNAGAACATTTACAGTAATCAGTTTCCAGAAAGTGCTACTTTTCAATACCTATCAGAGGGGAAATTCATTCTAGTGCTTTTGTCTCCACCCAAACATCATACATTCCTTTATACACAGAACTGGGTATTTCTGTTATTAAAATACCTCTGCAAAGCTTTTGTATCCTTTGAAATAGCCTCCCATTTCAGCCCTTTGGGGGAAGACAGGGAAGTCCAAATGAACAACTCAGGACCACCTTAGGTAAGAGGACTGACTTTATTGTTCACCCTGCTTGAACTTGGATGTGAAATCTGACCCACATATTCATGAGACAATTTCAGTCCATGCACCTAAGACGGGTTCTCTTAGTCTGTGGAATCTGGGTAGGGTGCAAAGAAGTCCCTGTAGCAGCCTTCCCTCGACCCAGGTCTCGACGCCACCCTCCACTTTGGGTAGGCCCACTCGCTTCCAACTTCATTTGGTTTTGTCTCTTCCGCAGTTCTATTTATCCGATTGACTGAACCATATTCGTATGCACGGGGCCCTATCTGACAGAAGTCTGAAGCTGAAAATGAAGCTGGAAGTTTGCAAGTGCAAGCTGGCGCCACACTGCAGGGCTTATTTTGCCATGGTCTTGGGTGCACAGTAAGATTGTCTGGGTCAGGACTTCCTGAAAGGGCACTGAAAGGTTTCACATTTTCTGGGTTCTGGGGCTGCTTTAACCAGCTTGCTCTTTCTTTGAATACTTCTCTCTGCAATCCCAAGGGGATCGTGGCTTCGGTGAAACGTTGCTGTTCTGACTCAAAATTCTTCTTTTGTTCCTTAAAAAGGGGCCATCCTTCTCTGAGGCGTTCCTCTTCTTCCAACGAATAAGAGCCTCGTAACAGTGACGCGGTGTCATCGTCTCAGGAGCTGGAGCCGGCAGGCTGCTGCTGTATGATTTGCTCCTGTGTTTTAATCATTTCTTTGCACTGCTGAATTTCTCCTTTCAGGTTCTCAGTTTCTCGTTCATTGTCCGGAAGTGAGATGAGATCTTCACGGCTAAGGCCTTCTACGTGGACCTCTGCAACCTGGCTCTCGAGCTTTTCCTCGTGACTTTTCAGGGCGTTCCACTGCTTCCAGAGATACATTTCTTATACAACACAGATTGCCCTGGGCTGGTACCTTCTCCTGTGGGCTGGGCAATTTTACATCAATTTAGTAGTCAAGAAAATGCTGAACAGATAGGCCTACAGGACAATGTGGTAGACTAACTCTCTCAAATATCGAACACAAGAGTATCAACTTGTAGCTAAAATTCCTTTGGGGAGGTGTTTTACTAACATACAGCCCAACCTCTCTGAGTCCAGTGACACCTGGAGGTACTAATTTAGCTGAAGTACAGTCTGGGACTACAGGGAGTTTATTGGGCTTACTTACAGAACACTGAGTGATGGTTTATTCACAGGAGTGTGGGTGCTCCCCTCCTATGGCCACACTGGAGAGTCTTCATGCAAGAGTGTCTGATGACACCATAAATTACACAAAATTGCAAGAGATCCTCCCCTAGGCCTGTCCAGCCTATATACCCATACCCCTTCCCCCAGATCATGTGAGTCTAGGGAGATGTGGTTGATTCTCTCTATCCCTCCTTCTTTGTTGAGTATATCAGTCAACCAGCTCAGTTCAGACAAAAGGCTCAGCTGTTACTGATCTCAGGCATGCTGGTACAGCTAAGCTTGGGAAGATGGCATCTGTCCATTGTTCATGAGAGAAGTGTCCTAGACCACATAACAACATCCATAATTAGCCATCACAAGTCTACTCCTTGTCACCTTTACACACAATCTCATAACTCTTAAACATGAGTATTCTTATTTCAAAGATCTCATGCTAATATAATATAAGCCACAGTCCAACTTTAAATTAATACAACAGGAAAATAGACACCAACAAAATACTAAGTCATTTGTCAAATACATTGCTAGGAACCTCAAGTAGGAGATTACAAAAATCACAGAAATCTCTGCCAAACTCCTCAGGTGTCTGTCTTTCCTCATCTTTGACTTGCAGAAAGGTATTTATCTGTTAGCAGATTGTCCAACAGTAACAAGGATGTCAGGTCAAATCTAGGGGTGGGCAATGAATGGCTGCTAAGAGAACTGACAGTAGCTTGAAATATTTCAACTTCCTGTAATCATGGAATTTTTCCAGTGCTAATCAACATTGCAAAATTCTTGACATGGGTAAGGTTTTTGTTTGAGGAATACTAGTTCCTCAAATTCTCATTTTAGTAGTGATGTCTTTTGTTTTCAAAGGTCTTTAAAGTTCATCTGCTGACTGGTTGGAGAGATGGCTCAGTAGTTAAGATCACTGGCTACTACTGCACAGGATTACTGTTTGGTTCTCTACACCCACCTGGGAGCTGTAACTCCTGGTTCAGGGGATCCACTATCCTCTTCTGATCTCCGTGGGCATGTCAGGATGTGGGTGCACTTACATACATTCAGGAAATACCCTCATACACAAAATATAAATAATAAAATATATTAAAAAGCTGGCCTGCTTATGTAACAAGGATGTCTACAAGAAATGTGACCATAATTGGATTAAAGGATCTCTTGACCTTAGCTTACATTGCTGTATCATGGCTCAGATGATAACTCATGGGATTATATTTGTTATAACAGCATAGAGGAGTTTGGAAGGCATTTTTATCAGTAGCACCATCTCTTGAGTTGGGAATCCCACAATTAGCATAAATAATGTGAATTGCATACAATTATTCCTCCCTCTGTTTGTTGCCTAATGCTCCTGTAGCCATGGTTTCCCTGCCAAGATACAGATAGACTGTGTCCTCTCATAATAAGAGCTCGGATTATTATTTTTTTTTCTTATTTTGGGTACTTCTATATGCATGTGGATGTCCATGGGTAAACATTCTCAGGAAAATGTGTTTGTGTGTGTGTGTGTGTGTGTGTGTGTGTGTATCTTTTGGTGAAGCTCCGTTGACAGCCTCAGATATGATTCCTGCTTAGATACTGCCCACCTTGTTTTCTGAGATAAATCCTCTCCCTTGCCTGCGGCTCATCGATTAGGATAATTTGCTGGTGTGGGATCCCCTGAGTTCTACCTGCCTCCCACTCTCTATTGTTGGATTTACTTACAAAGTACACAACACCACTCCCAGATATTCCATTTTTATTAGAATATATATATATATATATATTGAATTTATTAAAAACTTTAAAAATGATTCTCCAGATAGCACAAAAACTTTCCCCTTAATCCAGATGACAGGTGGTTGTCCAACTTGTCTGTTCCTGCAGACAACACAACCATCGATATTAAGAATATTATGTTTTGAATTTTTAATTAATTTTTTAATTTATTTTTTATTGATGCTTTTTATTTATTTTTTTATTGATGTATTTCATACATCATTTTCCAATTCAGTTCAGGCATATTTCCCCTTCCCTTCCCCCCACCCCACTCCACCCCATCCCAGATCATGCATTCTGCCATAACTGTCCTGCATCTTTCTCTCAGATTTTTTTTCATTTTTTAGCAATAAGTGATAATTTATGAGTACAAGCATCCTTCATGTTAAACCAATTTGCAAGCAGTTGTGCCCAAACCCACACAGCCCCTTGGGGGATTCTATGTTCAATCAAGTTGATCAAATGAGTGTCCAGACTATATTGCTATAGTTTCACCATTCACCCCAATCGCAGCCCTTACAAGAAAGTTCATTATGATATTACATATAATAATAGTTTCACTATGACACTTTCATACATGTACACCCACCTGGGAATCCATGAGCAACAGCTGAAATGCTATAAAGGATAAGGCCCAGTGTTCTAGGGCAAGAAGGAAGCCAGGTTTTTCACTCTTTGCTGTTTCCAGTTACCGTTTTCTTTGCCTACATCTCTTTTTAGGGAAATAATTTAAAGAGTGAACAGGACGTTTGTCTATCTAATTCTTTGTAGGTAGCAAAAAAGAAACTATCTCAGCGTGTTTCAGATCCTCTGCTTTCCAGGTTTTGGTATGGCCAAATTTTTCAGTGGCAATCTCAGGCCACAGAAGTTACTATGCTTTTCTACCAGGTTTGGCACATTCAAGAGAGACATAAATTGAGGAATTCAGAATCTTGGTCCAAGGAAATACAAAAATTTAATCACAGACACTGTTCAATTTCATAAGCTCCTTGTACTAGAAGTGCCTGGGGAATTGGCACCACTGGATAACACAAGCAACCATTTCATTAATAATTTTTAAGCCCTTTCTATTCTGTAAATGCTGTTAGGCTTTGGAATAGAGAACACTGTGAACTTACAAGGAGAGTTATGACTTAGAAGGGGCTCCTCCTGTAGAAATTTATATTAATGATCTTAAATATGAGAATATCCACAGGAGTGAAGGTGTATTCTTTCTTGAACAGGAAATGCACAGGATTGCTTTGTTTTACTGGAATAGGTAGGCTGATGCAGGTTGGTCTGTACTTCCAGAATTCCATACATTTGGATCCATAAACAACACTTTTTTTTTCTTATTCGGGATGTTCATCTCTTCTGGAAAAGCAGGTACAGATAGCAGCATTTCAATTATAATCAGGCACAAGAATGTCTTTACTCGAAATATGCCTTCATAATAAAGGGATGGTTTATGAATGCAGAAAACTGAATTTTTTTTTTATATTTGGTGGCCTTATTCTAGGCTGCCATCTGGTATACAGATGTTTGAATGCTTTGTGAATAAGAAAAATTCTGAACCATTTTGCTTCTACCATACTTGTTGGGATTGTGCTTCCACCTTTTGGACATAATGAAAACTCTCCAGGAAGTTAGAATGACTGAAATTTATTTTTTTCCTTTTCTAAATTTAATGTCCTTTGGTTTCCATCTTGTGGACTAATGAACAAATACTTTATGTATGTAGGAAAGTGATAAAATCTGATATGCTACTTATATACTGACAGCTAAGTATCTTATCTATAACTTTTATCATTGCAATTAATAAATGTTCTGTATAAAAATTTACATTTTACTTTTATCACTTTTTATGTTCTTTTCTTCTTTGATGATATCATTCAATATATTTTGAACTTATTACAGCACAATTACACATCATAACTCCTGCAAGATTCATCCCAAGTCCCATACACCCAACTTTCTGTCCCCATTTTACACTTTCTTGTTATTTTTTCACTTCTCATTATGTCTTTTGGAGTTTCCTACAATGTATTTTGATCACATTTACCTCCTCCTGAAACTTGTTCTAGGTAATCCGCCTCCCTATCCACTCACCTTTGCATCCTCATTTCTGTTTTCAAAGCAGGGAAGGCCAATTTCCACTCTCCATACAATCTCTGCTGAATGGCTCCCCACTGGAGGACATTAAGTTCCACAGGAAACCTTCCTTCCCATTTACTACATGTTTTAAAGACAGATACCCCCTGTATCTCCAGCTGGCATGGAGCTCACCATGCACTCCTGGCTGTCATCAGTCTCACAGGGGTCTACCTGACTCTGTGTCTTAAGTACTGGGATTAAAGACATGCATGCACCACCAT
Organism: Rhizomys pruinosus; assembly: GCA_009823505.1. Taxonomy (NCBI): domain Eukaryota; kingdom Metazoa; phylum Chordata; class Mammalia; order Rodentia; family Spalacidae; genus Rhizomys; species Rhizomys pruinosus. The sequence continues at coordinate 553,182 of VZQC01009360.1, forward strand.
ACAGGATTAGGAACCATACAGTTAAGGAAAATGCACTCTCGTCTCAGCAATAATTCATTTCCAATATATCCTCAGCTAGGACTGAGACTTCCTGTCAAGTTCCATGGATCTATTTTGTCTGGGCTGAGCTTCCTGGATTTGTGCATGCTGTCCACATTCACTGTACCAATCATATTGTGGCACAAACTTGTTTTCTTAAGTCACCTGCCACCGCTGGCTCTCACAATCTTTCCTTCCCCTTTTATGCAATGATCTCTGAGCCTGGGGTGTTGGGGACTGTTATAAAGTTCTTCCAGGTAGGGCTGAGCATTCCACAGTCTATTATTCTCTGAGTTTTCTCCAGTTGTGGGTTTCTCTCTTAATCACTATGCTGCAGAAAGAAGCTTCTCTGATGAGGGTGGAGAGTTGCACTATCCCCTGATGGAATAATGAGGGCTGTGAACATCCCGCCAAACAGAGGGGTGGGCACTCTGGGACAGCATGCAGGGCAGCTTGTGGAGGAGCTCGCCCTCACTTAATGTGGCCACTTTTTGGCCAGCAGTGGCCAGGATCAGTGCCTCAAGTTTTGGGAAATGACTCAGCTGTGAAGTGTGGTTGTGGGTGACTACTGGCCAGAAAAGAAAAAGGGAGAGGCCCTTCCTGCACTGAGCAGCCAACCTGGAGCTTTGATGACTTCTTTGCAGGGCTGAGAGAAGAGGGAGAGGATTCCAAGGCTCCAGAGGAGGTGATGAAAGAAAGATGTTGATAATGATTGAGGGTAAGCAGACTGTCAGGACTGTCATCAGTGAACAAGAGCCCTGTTCCTGGGATGGATTCCCTATAGAAATGTACTTACTAAGTACATCCCAAGTACCAAGTCAGGAATTTTCAATACCTCTCAATGTCATATAAGAAGCCACACAAACACAGGGCACTGAAGTGGACAAGTCTTTGCTCAATCTATCATTGTGAAACAGATGCTCGGTGTTGGTAAGATAGCACAGACACATCTATATACCAAGCAATGTTTAATACAAATAAAACCACCATAGAAAAATACTCAAAACCATATAAAACAACAACCAGAATGACAAGCCATAGGATGAAGGACACTTTGGCCTAAATAGTTATCCAAATTTAAACAAAGAGAAAGATTCATACTCAGAATGTGTATCCAATGTGTGTCCAGACATATATGTCACAGTGGGAATGGCCAAGGACACAGGATCAGGGACCAAGTCAGACACTGGGCTCAATGGGGGACCCCAAGATTATTTACAAATAAGGCAGCACTGTAGGAGTGGTGAGGCTCTTTCCCAGGAGGCAAGCTGTCACAGGGCCCATACCCCTCCTCCCTTTGGGATCAGATAATGATTGCCCAGGCCTGCTGGGCTAGGGATTGACTCAAGACTGCCTATAGAGAGGGAGAGAGGTCAGTGTCTAACCACAGCTCCTGATACAGCACTTGGAGGCCACAAGAAGCTAGCTCAACAGTCACTGAATATCTGAAGTAGGTGCATAGACACAGCATCCTTGGCCACCTCATGCTCATCCTGCTGATCAGAGAACAGCACAAACCAAATGAAGCCACTGAAAGGAACTGGATACCCAGGGATCACCACCTGGTACCAGAAATGGTGCAAGCCAGCAGGCCCTGTGCTCAAACACTTGATAAGGAACACTGGGCGGCCCAGCTTCATTCGTTGACACAGCAGCTCCAGAGAAGCCTGAGCCCCTTGGGTCCCTACCGTGTCCCTGGTCAGGGCTAGTTGGCTGCCATTTGGCTGGAGGTACTGTAGTGAGGGACCTGTAAGACGTTGGCAGAGATACTGTTTCATCTTAGGCTTCAGCCACTGCACAACCACCTGTTCTCCAGAGAGTAGTGATTTCCCTGCAGGAAAAGGGTAAGAAACAGTGGAGGATTAAGCACTGGGTACAAGCAAGGCTCTGGGGAGATGATTTGAGTCCTTTGTGGTGACTTGTTACAGGCCTTGTTTAATGCATCTCCACTTCCCAGTGTTGGACACCCACTACACCTTCTCTATGCTTCATTGTATTCATTTGTAAAGGGTATATTAAAGGCTACCTTTTAAATGTCTTCTGCAGGTGGAGTCTGCGATTACTTAATAATCATCAAAAGGCCAAGATTATGAGACCAAAAAGCTATGAATCAAGAAAACAGGCCCATTGCTACTTAACAGTCTGAGGTAGCAGGTGCTACAGAGGTGAAAGGCAGGCTCAGCTGGGTTTTGGGGGCAACTCCAATTTTTCCTTTTTGCTGGAAATACAGCTTTGTAAGTCAGGATCCAGGGTATGAGGGACATTAAGTCTAAGTAGGGAAAAGTTTAGTTCAGAAAAGCTGTACTTGTACTAATGGGTAGTGTCAGGTATGAACTCACAGGTACCTGACTCTATGATTTGGGGGCTTCTAAAGGAAAAGCAGTAGCCTCCCTGCATCCTCCATCTTACCTTCCTCTATGGCCCTTCTGGCAATGACCGCAGGCCCATGCGAACTAAACTTGAGCAGCGCTATCTGTGAGGTTGCAGAGCTGGGGCTGGGTAGCAGCAGAGCCTCCTGCAGGCCAGGACCCAGAGGCTGCAGAGCGAACAGCAGTGCAGCGTGGGTCAGGCTAAGAGGCAGTCCATCCACTGCCAGACTGGAATTATCCGTGCTTCTGCACACTAGGAGCTTGCAAGAGGGCCGCAGCTGGTGGTTGTGCAGTGTGGCAATGGCAGCCTTGGCATTTTTTAACGAGCTGTAGCGTGCAAAGGCGAAGCCGCGGTTCAAGCCGCTGTAGGTCATCATCAGGCGGAACTCATAGAGCTTCCCCACGCGCTGGAACAATGGGATCAGCTGGTGCTCATAAACATCCTGCGGAAGTCTTCCAATAAACACCTCTGACCCATATGGTGGTGGCGCGCCCACCCAACCTGGAGGAAGAGGACACAGAGAAGGACTGTCAGTCCACCCAGACGGCTCTGATTTCTGTGCCCAAGAACCCAAGAAGAGGCTGATGGCTAGCCACCAGGCTTCCAGAGATGGTGAACCTAAAAACTGGCTCTCCTCCTCAAAGAGGGAGTAGATGTGGAGCCAGACAAATTCTTTCATCTAGGTAGTTGGGTACTTTGCGTTTTGCTTGCTGAGCCTCGGGAAAGACCCCTCCTCAAAGGGTGCTGGGGCCCGGCTGGCTTCCTTATTGACTCAGGTGTGTAGGAACCTGGGCTACCTTACCTGGGGGTGGCCCGCCATACTTCCTCTGCCCGTTCACCTGCACCAGGCAGATGCCAGTCTCCCTGACCCAAGCATCCAGGGCCACCTTGTTCTGTGCATTCACTACCTCACACAGTTGCTGAAAAGGAAAAGACAGGATGCAACAGCTTATCACAGCCCGTTCCACCTCACCTGAGGTGTTGGGGTCACTGAAGCCACCACCCTTTGAAGGCAGGGCTGTAAGAACCCTCCTGTTGCCAGTTACATACCTTAGTCTCGGGTTTGGACGGCATAGCTGCGAGACTCCTAGGTTAACCAACCTTTTAGGACTTCCTGTGGTTTGGGCTCTGGAAGCTTCTGGGACCTCCTCACAACCCAAACTCTAATTGGCTGTGAACATGACTATGCCCCCCTGCAGAGTGGAGACATCCTCTGCGCCTGCGCTCTTAAGCGTGGGTGGAAATTTAAAAAGCTTGTTGTCCCGTGAGTGGGAGGAGCTCCATCTCCAGGAAGTGGCCTGCACGTGGCCTGCACTTCCTGGAGTAGGGTGCACCGGAGGGGGGAGGGGCAAGATGCTTCGTCCCTTAGCACACGTAGTGGGCTTTTGGATATAAATATATATAACTTTTTATTTTAAAAAGAGCTAAAGAATGAAAATAAGACCATTAAATTGTCTCCAAGAGCAGTCACTGGGGAGGTTTTCGCCCCTCACAGTGTTCGGGTCAGTCTGTGAGACAAAGAAAAAGAAAGGACAGGTCTGTGCCCACAGGAGACTGAGTGGCAGTTGGCAGACTCTTCCAAGCCCTAGCCAGGGAGTTCCTTTCCCTGCACATACTCCAAGTTGGAGACACTGCACTAAGGCAGAAAGCCCAGGCGGGATGCCAAGGAGAAGGATTCAGCCCAAGATAAACAACCCACAAGGAGCTCTGGGGAAGGGAGCCCACAGCGTGTATGTTCAAGTGTCACAGAGGACTTCCAAGCCAGGCATGCTGGCACATTCTTGTCATCCCAGCTCTTGGGAAACAGAGGCAGAAGAATCAGAAGTTCAAGGCCATCCTTAGCTACAACAGTGAGTTCGAGGCCAGCCTGGGCTACACAAGAGCCTTTATTTATTTATTTATTTATTTATTTATTTATTTATTTATTTATTCGTCTTTTTTAGGCAGGGTCTCCCTTTAGTCCCAGCTAGCCTGGTGCTCGCTATGTAGACCAGGCTGGCCTTGAACTCACAGAGACCCACCTGCCCCTGCCTCCCGAGTGATTAAAGGCATGTACCACCATGCCTGGCCTAAGATGGTTCTTAGCTGCCATGTGGGTGCTGGGAATCAAATCCAGGTCCTCTGCAAGAGCAGTCAGTGTTCTTAACTGCTGAGTCATCTCTCCAGCCCCAAGAGCCTGTCTTTAAAAAGAATTTCCAGGGCTAGAGAGATGGCTCAGTGGTTAACAACACTGGCTGCTCTGGTTGAGGACTCAGGTCTGGATCCCAGCACCCACATGGCAGGTAACAACCATCCATATCTCCAGTTCCAGGGGATCTGACACCCTCTCCTGACCTCCAAGGGCACTGCAGGACACAGGTGCACTTACATACACACAGGTAATACACTCATATACATAAAATAAAAATAATGAGTTTTCTAATTAAGAAAAAGAATTTTCACAAATTTCCCAAAAGACAAGAATTGCCTTAATGGGGCCTAAGTATGTGTGTTTTTGTGCATGTGTGGGTGTGTACACATGTGCCTGTGTGCAGGTTTGGCATGTGTCTACATGTGTATATCGAGTTAAAGGGGCTTGAATGATCAGATGAGACTATCAGGCAGGCCTCACGTCACTACTTTGTTTTTGTTTGTTTTTTTTTTTCTTTTTGGGGGGGGTCTTTTTGAGACAGGGTCTCCCTGTAGCTCTGGCTGTCCTGGAACTCACTTTGTAGACCAGGCTGGCCTTGAACTCACAGAGATTCACCTGCCTCTGCCTCCCAAGTGCTAGGATTAAAGGTGTGCACCACCGCCCGGCAAGTCACTCCTTTGTAAAAGGGGAATTGATAATAATCTTGATAGGTTGCTTTTAGGGTTAAGCGCCAGATTCCATGGCCACTGTGTGGTCTGACACTTAGAAACCGTCAGAAAATGGGGTCACCTGGCCTCAGAGCCACCCCAGGGGCCTGAGTGCCTGCACTGTGCCCGCACAGTGCCGAACTCCAACGCCTCTAGCCACAGTCTCCTATCTGCACACTGCCCCACTGCCCACCCGCACTAACCATGGCTCTACTGCAGGTGCAGACCAGCCTCCTGATGAACCTGATGGGTGTCCTGCTGCTCAGCCTGCCCATAAACACATGGGCACAGATCATCTTCCAGCTTGGCACCTTCCCAGACTGGGCTGACATCCACTAGGCAAACGTCACTGCACTACCACCCACTTTAACCAATGACACAGTTTAGACCCTCTGAGCCCCACCCGGGGTGCTGTGCCCTCCCCAAATGCTGTCACCATCACTCTCTGCTAGGACCCTACAGGATGATCAAGCAATTCTTTTCTATAATCTGATAGGCAGCAAGCAAGGATGACCTCTGGTGGTCCACTGGGACTCACTGTCTCACTGTCTTTCTCTCTCACTGTGCAGTTCGAGGCCAGCTGTCTCCCAGACTGGCTGCCTGAGAAACAGGCCCTTCTCTCTGAGCTGCTCTGTGGCTAGAATGCAGGAGAGCTCAATAGAGCCCCAAGGACAATCCAAGATGGCGCTTGTCTTACACGCTTTGTGCCCGTGGCCAGCACTGCTTTTCACTACACTGACACTTTAGGTCACTGGAGACATTGATCTTATCTCTAGGGACCACTTTGCTGGGAGAGGTTTTGAGGCTGCCAAGCTCCTGGCCACATGTCGCAGCTGCTCACAACAGGCTGGATTCTTCCTTTTTTATCCAGCCATCTCCCCTGCAGACACCAGCTGCTAGAAATTGCTTCCATCCCTTGAGATAGAGTGATGACTCAGGGTACTCTTGGAGTCTCCTGACTGCTTCCTTAGGCTCTCAAGAACACCATAGGTGTCGAAGAAAACCCTTGCTGACATATCTACCCAGAAGGCTTGGGGCTGTCTTCACTTGCCTTATTATGGAGGCTGTAACCCTGGGGTCAGGGCCCACTGGACCCCACCCTCTCACAGGTGACCCATGGCCCTTCCATCTAGGACCCTTCTGTTTGTGGTCCTTGGTGGGGCCCTGTGGCTGCCAGCCACCAGCTCTTTCTTGTCCTGGCAGCTGGTCTTGGCCTCTCCACCATTACTCTAAGCAGTAAACGTATCCGTTTTGCAAAGACCACAGTTTTCAGAAGTAAATGGAATATCTTAGGGTCAGAAAGGGCTTTGAAGAAGGCCAGAGCAAAGTGTCTTGGGAAGCAGGAGAACTGAAAGGCCTTCTGTAGATGGAGACCCCAAGGCAGCCATGAGATGCGGGTTGGAGCCAGAGAAGCAGATAATTGTGGTCCTTCTTTCTTGCCGGGCATGAATGGCATGGGTTGGGGACAGCAGTCAGCTGGAACTTTGATGGCATCCAGGGGTGAGGCCCTCACTTCCTCCTGAGGGTAGACAGCACCCAGCAATGGACTTTCTGATATGTGAATCAGGATCCAGCCAGGGTCAGGTGTACCACCTCCTTCCCATGGACACTGAAAGCCCTCCGGGGCTGGGCAGTGGTATATCAACTTTGGGGAAGGGTACATGAGAGGCCATGTTTAGAGAAACCCATGGCCTTTCAAACACAGGAATCACAATTTCCGATACTTTTGATAAAAAATACTCTCAAATAAAGAATATTTGTCAACACTGGGTCTTAAGATTCTTATTCTTCGCCTTTACAAATGAAGCCTCAGTTTCCTGGGCTAGGGTTTCTATGGAATTGCCCTCTGACCACTTCCTGTACTGTCCACTCCACGCTGCATGCTCACAGCGATCTGCTGTCCTGCCTCAGGGCTTTTGCACACGCTGTTCCCTCTGCCTTCAAGACTGTTCCAGAATACATACATGGCTCCTGCCTTCCCTTTATTGAGTCTCTGGCTCTGCTGTCAGAGAGGCTTCCTGGGCCACACTGCCATTGCTCCCCTCCCCCTCCTCTGCTGTTTGTTTTCTTAGGACTCAGATTGCTGCTATAGTTATTTTCTTGTTTATTCCATTCCTCTCCCTTCAGCATACAAATGAAGAAAAGCACAAACTATTTCGCTTTTCTGGGTAACCCAGCTGGCTGCCTAGACAGTATTCTGCACACAGCCAGAGCTCAGTAAATACCTGACCCGGGAATAGGCTACAGGTTTGAGAGTGTGACTTAACCCAGGTCAGCTCCTCACTCTTCCTCTTGGTCCATTTAAAAAAGATACTTGTCAGAGCCTGTGGTACACAGGTACGAATCCCAAATTCCACTCACAGAAGGAACGGGACACAGAGATACAAAGAGCCAGTCATGGTTCCAGCTAAGAAGAACATGCAAATGGTCACATGACAGGCTGGCTCAGGCCATGTGGTCTAGGTGGGCTTCTCTGAGGAGGCGGTGTTGGGCTGAGGCCCGACATGGTGGCTGGACACTCACAGCTAGTTCTGTGGGAACAGAAAAGGTGGGGGCGGAAGGGAGGATGATGTCTTCAGAGCTGGACTTTCCACTCGGCCTTGAATGTCCAGATTCTGTTTCCCTGAGCTAGCGGCTGCTCTCACCGCCCTCCCCAAGCCTGCTCCCAGGGTATCTCATGCTGACAGGAGGGTAGAGGACAGGGCTGTTACAGATGTCCTCTTGATGGTGTGGGAACCAGAGAGGTGACAGGGGAGACTGAGTGATAGGAAATACATCCCGCTCATCTGGAGCCTGAGAAGAGTACCAAAGTTCAGAAAGAACAAACAAGGCAATCCCAAGACTGTTCATAGTCTACCGCATCTTAACAGCCTGCCAGGCACCAAAGCCTTGGGACTCATTTGTTGTGTCCCATTTCTGTGTTTGGATAGAGCCCTGCAGAGGCCTGGCTCTCCAACGCCTCCGTGGAAAGGCCCTGTGTCAGGCCCCCATCCTGGATAAATGTACTGTGGCCAGGGTCACAGAGATGGAAGTCTGCCTCCAGCTGGAATGTCCCCAGTGGCCACTAACCCTCTAGGGTCCCTCTTCAACTAGCTTCCCAGGACCTAGCCTGGACTTTGGAATGCAACTATGTTCAAGACAGGAGCTGAGGTGACAAAGTCCCTTAAAGCCCATGTTGCTGTGTGTACTCAGACCTAGCTCTGCCACATGGCACTTGAGCATGCAGCTTGGGAGCACTGTACAGAGTCAGGAGGGCAGGGTCTTTATCAGAAAGATGTAAAATATGTTCTGGGGTGGGGGGCGAAATGCGGAGTGCTGTGAAGAGACGGCCAGCCTCACTTAGAACCGGGGAAAAGCATGTTTGCAACAATGGGCCTGTCAGATGAAAACCACAATACAGACAGGGACAGTGAGTGACACGAGAGTCCACTGGGGAGAGGCGATCTGGCACTGTGAGTCGACCCAGCCTCCTGCATTCTCAGCAGTCCTATGCCTGCATCTGTACCATGGCCAACTGCACCAGTGAACAGTACCTCAGTGACAGAAGGCTGAAGGCCAACGGACTAGGAGGTGCTGAAGGGCTAGGGACACCCAGGTGACCGTGGTTGGAGGAGGATAACGCCCATGGCAATTACATGAGGACATTCACAAGGAGCCAGGCAGCATGCATCTCTGCCATTCGCAACCCAGAACAGGTTCTTCAGAGGTTTGGACTTCCACTTCCTCATCTGAGAAATGAGAACAGCATTCAAGGACTCTGAAAGGAAGTAGCTCACCACCTGCCCACCTTGGGGTGTTCCTAAATGTGAATGGAAAATTTAGGGTGCCCAGGGGAAAGTGGGCAGGCTCAGAAACAGACAGGCAAGCCTGGGGACAGAGGAACACTTCTCAGACCCTGGCCTCAAGGGACAGAGCTACCCAATAGGAGCCAATCTAAGGACACAAGGAACCCAGGATGTCTGTAGGGAAGGGGCATCCTGGGTTCTGTCCTCTCTTAGCTCTCCTGCCATGGGAGTCTTGGTCAGTAGGATATGAAAGTATATAATCACCCCTTACCTTCAGGGGAGATGTTCCAAGACCCCGAGTAGATGGCTAGACCCATGAGTAACTCAGAATCCTGTGTCACAGGTACTTTCATGCAGAAGCTGACCTGCCTAGCTTAACTGACAAGTTGAGCCTTGTCAGAGATCAGTGACAGTTACCTATGACGTTGGGCTTGAATAAAAGTTAATTACATTTTATGAAGTGGGGGGTGTGGGTGTGACTCACTTATCAGAGTACTAACTTAGCAGGGAACCCTGCATTCATCCCCAGCATAAACTGAGCATAACTGGTGGCACGCACTTCTAATCCCAGACCTCGGATGTAAAAGCAGGAGAACCAGAAGTTCGAGGTTACATAGGGAGTTCATAGGTAGCCTGGGCTACATAAGACCTTGTCATAAAATAAAATAAAATAAAACAAAATAAAATAAAATAAAAGTAAATTAAAGTAAATTAAAGTAAAGTAAAAAGCATTTCCAACTTGATTAATGCTGTGACTTGCGGGTGACAGAAAATGTGGAACCTGAAATCTCCATGGGGGGAGGAGGCTATTGCATCTCATTCAAGGGAGAAAAGAACAAAAAAGATGATTTGTTTTAGGAATGGGCTCACAGCTGGGGCAGGGGTATTGTGGTAAGCTGAGAGTGGAGAACAGTTGAGAGTGGAGGACAGCTAACAATGGAGGACAGCTGAGACTGGAAGAGAGCTGAGAGTGGAGGACAGCTGAGACTGGAGGACAGCTGATAGTGGAGGATAGCTGAGAGTGGAGAACAGTTGAGAGTGGAGGACACCTGAGACTGGAGGACAGCTGAGACTGGAGGACAGCTGAGAGTGGAGGACAGCAGAGACTGGAGGACAGCTGAGACTGGAGGACAGCTGAGAATGGAGGACAGCTGAGACTGGAGGACAGCTGAGACTGGAGGACAGGTGAGAGTGGAGTACAGATGAGACTGGAGGAAAGCTGAGAGTGGAGGACAGCTGAGACTGGAAGACAGCTGAGAGTGGAGGACAGCTGAGAGTGGAGGACAGCTGAGAGTGGAAAACAGTTGAGAGTGGAGGACAGCTGAGAGTGGAGGACAGCTGAGATTAGAGGACAGGTGAGAGTGGAGGACAGCTGAGAGTGGAGGACAGCTGAGAGTGGAAAAAGGACATCTGAGAGTGGAGGACAGCCGAGAGGGGAGGACAGCTGAGAGTGGAGGGAGGACAGATGAGAGTGGAGGACAGCTGAAAGTGGAGGACAGGCTAGACTGGAGGACAGCTGAGAGTGGAGGACAGCCGAGAATGGAGGAGGATAGACGATAGTGGGGGACAGACGAGAGTGGAGGACAGCTGAGAATGGAGGACAGCCGAGAGTGGAGGAAAACGGAGAGTGGAGGACAGCCAAGACTGGAGGACAGCCGAAAGTGGAGGACAGCCGAGAGTGGAGGGAGGACAGCTGAGAGTGGAGGACAGCTGAGAATGGAGGACAGATGAGAGAGGAGGACAGCTGAGAGTGGAGGACAGCTGAGAGTGGAGGACAACTGAGAGTGGAGGACAGCTGAGAGTGGAGGACAACTGAGACTGGAGGACAGCTGAGAGTGGAGGACAGCTGAGACTGGAGGACAGCTGAGACTGGAGGAGAGCTGAGAGTGGAGGGAGGACAGCTGAGAATGGAGGACAGCTGAGAGTGGAGGACAGCTGAGAGTGGAGGAGAGCTGAGAGTGGAGGACAGCTGAGAGTGGAGGGAGGCCAGCTTAGAGTGGAGGACAGCTGATAGTGGAGGACAGCTGAGACTGGAGGACAGCTGAGAGTGAAGGACTGCCGAGATTGGAGGACAGCTGAGAGTGAAGGACAGCTGAGAGTGGAGGACAGCTGAGACTGGAGGACAGCTGAGACTAGAGGAGAGCTGAGACTGGAGGAGAGCTGAGAGTGGAGGGAGGACAGCTGAGAGTGGAGGACAGCTGAGAGTGGAGGACAGCTGAGACTTGAGGACAGCTGAGACTGGAGGGAGGACAGCTGAGATTTGAGGACAGCTGAGAGTTGAGGACAGCTGCGACTGGAGTACAGCTGAGAGTGGAGGTCAGCTGAGTGTGGAGAACAGCTGAGAGTGGAGGACAGCTGAGAGTGGAGGACAGCTGAGAGTGGAGGACAGCTGTGAGTGGAGGACAGCTGAGTGTGGAGGACAGCTGAGAGTGGACGAGAGCTGAGAGTGGAGGACAGCTGAGAGTGGACGACAGCTGAGGTTGGAGGACAGCTGAGACTGGAGGAAAGCTGAGAGTGGAGGACAGCTGAGAGTGGAGGATGGCTGAGACTGGAGGACAGCTGAGAGTGGAGGTCAGCTGAGAGTTGAGGGCAGCTGAGAGTGGAGGGAGGACAGCTGAGTGTGGAGGACATCTGAGACTGGAAGACAGCTGATAGTGGAGGGAGGACAGCTGAGTGTGGAGGACATCTGAGACTGGAGGACAGCTGAGACTGGGGGGAGGACAGCTGAGAGTGCAGTATAGCTGAGAGTGGAGGACAGCCGAGAGTGGAGGACAGCTGATAGTGGAGGACAGCTGTGAGTGGAGGACAGCTGAGTGTGGAGGACAGCTAAGCCTGGAGGACAGCTGAGAGTGGAGGACAGATGAGAGTGGAGGATAGCTGAGCGTGGAGGACAGTTGAGAGTGGAGTGATGAGAGCTGAGAGTGGAGGATAGCTGAGAGTGGAGGACAGCTGAGAGTGGATGACATCTGAGACTGGATGACAGCTGAGACTGGAGTGAGGACAGCTGAGAGTGGAGGACAGCTGAGAGTGTAGGACAGATGAGAGTGGAGGACAGCTGAGAGTGGAAGGAGGACAGCTGAGAGTGGAGGACATTCAAGACTGGAGGACTGCTGAGAGTGGAGTGAGGACAGCTGAGTCGGGAGGACAGCAGAGACTGGATGACAGCTGAGAGCGGAGGAGAGCTGAGAGTGGAGGACAGCTGATACTGGAGGACAGCTGAGAATGGAGGATAGCTGAGAGTGGAGGACAGCCGAGAGTGGAGGACAGCTGAGAATGGAGGACAGCTGCGAGTGGAGGACAGCTGAGACTGGAGGAAAGCTGAGATTGGAGGACAGCTGAGAGTGGAAGACAGCTGAGAGTGGAGGAGAGCTGAGAGTGGAGGATGGCTGAGACTGGAGGACAGCTGAGAGTGGAGGTCAGCTGAGAGTTGAGGACAGCTGAGAGTGGAGGGAGGACAGCTGAGTGTGGAGGACATCTGAGACTGGAGGACAGCTGAGAGTGGAGGGAAGACAGCTGAGTGTGGAGGACATCTGAGACTGGAGGACAGCTGAGACTCGGGGAGGACAGCTGAGAGTGCAGTATAGCTGACAGTGGAGGACAGACGAGAGTGGAGGACAGCTGAGAATGGTGGACAGCTGTGAGTTTAGGACAGCTGAGTGTGGAGGACAGCTAAGCCTGGAGGACAGCTGAGAGTGGAGGACAGATGAGAGTGGAGGATAGCTGAGCGCGGAGGACAGTTGAGAGTGGAGTGATGAGAGCTGAGGGTGGAGGATAGCTGAGAGTGGAGGACAGCTGAGAGTGGAGGACATCTGAGACTGGATGACAGCTGCAACTGGAGTGAGGACAGCTGAGAATGGAGGACAGCTGAGAGTGTAGGACAGCTGAGAGTGGAGGACAGCTGAGAGTGGAAGGAGGACAGCTGAGAGTGGAGGACAGTCAAGACTGGAGGACAGCTGAGAGTGGAGGGAGGACAGCTGAGTCGGGAGGACATCTGAGACTGGATGACAGCTGAGAGCAGAGGAGAGCTGAGAGTGGAGGACAGCTGAGACTGGAGGACAGCTGAGAATGGAGGACAGCTGAGACTGGAGGACAGCTGAGAGTGGAGGACATCTGAGAATGAAGGACATCTGTGAGTGGAGGACAGCTGTGTGTGGAGGACAGCTAAGCCTGGAGGATATCTGAGAGTGGAGGACAGCTGAGAGTGGAGGATAGCTGAGCGTGGATGACAGTTGAGACTCGAGGGAGGAGAGCTGAGAGTGGAGGACAGCTGATACTGGATGGAGGACAGCTGAGAGTGGAGGACAGCTGAGAGTGGAGGACAGCTGAAAGTGGAGGACAGCTGAGAGTGGAGGACAGCTGAGAGTGGAATACAGCTGAGTGTGGAGGACAGCTGAGAGTGGAGGACAGCCGAGAGTGGAGGACAGATGAGAGTGGAGGACAGCTGTGAGTGGAGGACAGCCGAGAGTGGAGGACAGCTTAGAGTGGAGGACAGCTGAGAGTGGAGGACAGCTGAGAGTGGAGGACAGCTGTGAGTTGAGGACAGCTGAGAGTGGAGGACAGCTGAGAGTGGAGGATGGCTGAGACTGGAGGACAGCTGAGAGTGGAGGTCCGCTGTGAATGGAGGACAGCTGAGAGTGGAGGGAGGACAGCTGAGAGTGGAGGACATCTGAGACTGGAGGACAGCTGAGACTCGGGGGAGGACTGCTGAGATTGGAGGACAGCTGAGAGTGGAGGGAGGAAATCTGAGAGTGGAGGACAGCTGAGACCAGAGTACAGCTGAGAGTATAGGACAGCTGAGAGTGGAGGACAGCCGAGAGTGGAGGACAGCTGAGACTGGAGGACAGCTGAGACTATATAGAGGACAGGTGAGACTGGAGGACAGCTGAGATTGGAGGACAGCTGTGACTGGAGGAGAGCTGAGAGTGGAGGACAGCTGAGAGTGGAGGACAGCTGAGACTGGAGGACAGATGAGAGTGTAGGACAGATGAGAGTTTAGGACAGCTGAGAGTGGAAGGAGGACAGCTGAGAGTGGAGGACAGTCAAGACTGGAGGACTGCTGATAGTGGAGTGAGGACAGCTGAGTCGGGAGGACAGCTGAGACTGGATGACAGCTGAGAGCGGAGGAGAGCTGAGAGTGGAGGACAGCTGAGACTGGAGGACAGCTGAGAATGGAGGATAGCTGAGAGTGGAGGACAGCCGAGAGTGGAGGACAGCTGAGAATGGAGGACAGCTTGGAGTGGAGGACAGCTGAGACTGGAGGAAAGCTGAGATTGGAGGACAGCTGAGAGTGGAAGACAGCTGAGAGTGGAGGAGAGCTGAGAGTGGAGGATGGCTGAGACTGGAGGCCAGCTGAGAGTGGAGGTCAGCTGAGAGTTGAGGACAGCTGAGAGTGGAGGGTGGACAGCTGAGTGTGGAGGACATCTGAGACTGGAGGACAGCTGAGAGTGGAGGGAAAACAGCTGATTGTGGAGGACATCTGAGACTGGAGGACAGCTGAGAATGGAGGACAGCTGAGAGTGGAGGACATCTGAGAATGAAGGACAGCTGTGAGTGGAGGACAGCTGAGAGTGGTGGACAGCTGTGAGTTTAGGATAGCTGAGTGTGGAGGACAGCTAAGCCTGGAGGACAGCTGAGAGTGGAGGACAGATGAGAGTGGAGGATAGCTGAGCACGGAGGACAGTTGAGAGTGGAGTGATGAGAGCTGAGGGTGTAGGATAGCTGAGAGTGGAGGACAGCTGAGAGTGGAGGACATCTGAGACTGGATGACAGCTGCGACTGGAGTGAGGACAGCTGAGAATGGAGGACAGCTGAGAGTGTAGGACAGCTGAGAGTGGAGGACAGCTGAGAGTGGAAGGAGGACAGCTGAGAGTGGAGGACAGTCAAGACTGGAGGACAGCTGAGAGTGGAGGTAGGATAGCTGAGTCGGGAGGACAGCTGAGACTGGATGACAGCTGAGAGTGGAGGAGAACTGAGAGTGGAGGACAGCTGAGACTGGAGGACAGCTGAGAATGGAGGACAGCTGAGAGTGGAGGACAGCCGAGAGTGGAGGACATCTGAGAATGAAGGACAGCTGTGAGTGGAGGACAGCTGTGTGTGGAGGACAGCTAAGCCTGGAGGACATCTGAGAGTGTTGGACAGCTGAGAGTGGAGGATAGCTGAGCGTGGAGGACAGTTGAGAGTGGAGGGAGGAGAGCTGAGAGTGGAGGACAGCTGAGACTGGATGGAGGACAGCTGAGAGTGGAGGACAGCTGAGAGTGGAGGACAGCTGAAAGTGGAGGACAGCTGAGAGTGGAGGACAGCTGAGAGTGGAGTACAGCTGAGTGTGGAGGACAGCTGAGAGTGGAGGACAGCCGAGAGTGGAGGACAGCTGAGATTGGAGGATAGCTGAGAGTGGAGGATATTGGAGTGTGGAGGTAGGAGAGCTGAGAGTGGAGGACAGCTGAGAGTTGAGGACAGGTGTGAGTGGAGGACAGCCGAGAGTGGAGGACAGCTGAGAGTGGAGGACAGCTGTGTGTTGAGGACAGCTGAGAGTGGAGGACAGCTGAGAGTGGAGGATGGCTGAGCCTGGAGGACAGCTGAGAGTAGAGGTCCGCTGAGAATGGAAGACAGCTGAGAGTGGAGGGAGGACAGCTGAGAGTGGAGGACATCTGAGACTGGAGGACAGCTGAGACTCGGGGGAGGACTGCTGAGATTGTAGGACAGCTGAGAGTGGAGGGAGGAGAGCTGAGAGTGGAGGACAGCTGAGACCAGAGTACAGCTGATAGTATAGGACAGCTTTGAGTGGAGGACAGCCGAGAGTGGAGGACAGCTGAGACTGGAGGACAGCTGAGACTATAGAGAAGACAGGTGAGACTGGAGGACAGCTGAGATTGGAGGACAGCTGTGACTGGAGGAAAGCTGAGAGTGGAGGACAGCTGAGAGTGGAGGACAGCTGAGACTGGAGGACAGCTGAGAGTGGAGGACAGCTGAGAGTGGAGGACAGCTGAGAGTGGAGGACAGCTGAGAGTGGAGGACAGCTGAGAGTGGAGGGAGGACAGCTGAGAGTGGAGGACATCTGAGACTGGATGACAGCTGAGACTGGAGGGAGGACAGCTGAGAGTGGAAGATAGCTGAGATTGGAGGACCGCTGAGAGTGGAGGACAGCTGAGAGTGGAAGGAGGACAGCTGAGAGTGGAGGACAGTTGAGACTGGAGGACAGCCGAGAGTGGATGGAGGACAGCTGAGAGTGGAGGACAGCTGAGAGTGGAGGACAGCTGAGACTGGAGGACAGCTGAAAGTAGAGGGAGGACAGCTGAGAATGGAGGGATAATGGCTGAGACTAGTGGACAGCTGAGACTTGAGGGCGGTTGGCTGAGACTGGAGGACAGCTTAGAGTGGGGGGAGGACAGCCACCACCTGCTGCAGACCCCACCTGAACCCCATTCCCTTCAGTTCTTCCTTCCACTGATTGCACAGGGCCTACTCCCATTGAGTGCCACTACCAAATCTATTGATTTAAATGTGAATTGCTTGGAAAAGGCCCTCACAGACACATCCAGAATAACAATGTACCAAGCTTCCTGGCACTTTGGCTTGGTCAATTCAACATACAGTTTATGCCCATCAATACAAACCAAAACACAGAGCCATCCTTGTGGCTTGTCCAAATCACTCCTGGGACCTACAACTGAGACTGGGGTGGGGACAAAGAGTGAAACAGGAAGACTAACAGGCCCTGTGAACATGGCACATGGCTGACCAGTCAGAGCAGTGCCTGGCTTTCAGTTGGTCCCCACTATTCCTCAAAGCCAAGAATGTCACCTGAAAGTCTGGACTTCTAACTCTCTTGGAAAAGAAGACACCAAGCTAGGTGCGATGGTGCACAGCTGTCATCCGAGGACGTGGGAAACTGAGGCAGGATGATCGGGAGTTGGACCCCAGCTTGTGTTACATGGGCATATCAGGATAGCCTGGGCTACATAGCAAGACCTTGTCTGCAAACAAAATTGGCAGCAGTAGTTAGCAGCTGAGCGGCAGGGGGAGCACATAGTCACATAATGGAAATTCCCTTTCTGGCCTCAGTCACCACCTTTCTTTACTGTCTACCACAGGCTCTCTGCTTCCTGCTCTGCCATCTTTTGGGGCTGTGGTGACCCTGTGACTCCTGTAATCTGTGATCTGGAAGGTCCATGTTGGCTCCAGCTGTCACTGGCGACTGCAGCGACATTGCTGCACAACACGCTCCGCAGTGATGGAGTTGGTCTCCATCTGCCCAACTAACACAGTTAGTCACTATCTGCAATGGCCACTGCTGGATGTAACGCTGAGCATTTGTGGTGTATGCAAATGTTACATCTCCCCCAATTTTAAGAATTTGCACAAGAAAAAAATATAAAATATACGATTAATCCTTCTGTGTATTTCTTACATGTTGAACAAGTAATGTCTAAAAAATGTTTAATGGGGGCTGGAGAGATGGCTTAGCAGTTAAGAGTGCAGATTGCTCTTGCAGAGGACCTGGGTTAGATCCCCAGCACCCACATGGCGGCTGAGAACCATCTTTAACTCCAGTTCCAGAGGAATCCGACACCCTCTTCTGACCTCTGTGGCATTGCACGACACGGGTGCACAAACCTACATGCAGACAATACACTCATACACATAAAAAAAAAAAAAAAAACAGGGGCTGGAGAGATGGCTGAGCGTTTAAGAGCGCCGACTGCTCATGCAGAGTACCCGGGTTCGATCCCCAGCACCCACATGGTGGCTAAGAACCGTCTGTAACTCCAGTTCCAGGAGAACTCCAGTTCCAGGGGAATCCGAGACCCTCTTCTGACCTCTGCGGCACTGTACGACGGGTGCACAAACCTACATGCAGACAGTACATTCATGCACATACAAAAATAAAATAAAAATTAAAAAAAAAGTTAAAAAATTAATGGAGCCAGGAGTGGTGGCACATACCATTAATCACACCACTTGGGAGGCAGAGGCAGGTGGATCTCTGTGAGTTCGAGGCCAGCCTGGTCTACATAGTGATTTCCAGGACAGTTGGGGCTCCAGGGAAACCCTGTCTCAAAAATACTAAAAAATAAAATAAAATAATAAAAATTAAAAAAAAAACTATTTAATGGAACATAATATATTAAAATGGACTTCAGGGCAAGCAAGATGTCTCAGCAGGTAATGGTGCTTGCTGCCAAGGCTGATGACCTGAGTTTGATCCCCAGGTAGAAGGAGAGAACTGATTTCTACAAGGTACTCTGTGACCTTCACGCATGCACAGTGACATTCATGTATACACACACATAACTAACTAGATAAATGTTAATAAATAAAATGGATTTCCATTGTTATGTGGTTACTAGACACTTCTCTGGTTCCCGTGGGCAGTCACATTTTGTTTCTATTGGGTCACACTATGGTAAGATGTGTGTGTGTGTGTGTGTGTGTGTGTGTGTGTGTGTGTGTACACATAGAGGCTAGAGGAGAGCCTCAGGAACTGTCCACTTTGTCTTTTGAAGCAAGGTCTCTCGCTAAACCTGGTTATGGCTGACTTGGCTCTGCTGGCCAGTGACCTTTCGAAATCCTTCTGATTCCGCCTCCGGGAACGAGGATTCCATGAGCTGGCTGCCATGCCTTGCCTTGACTTTTACCCTGGATCCAACTCAACTCATGCTTGCAAAGCAAGTGCTCTGCTGACTGAGCTGTCTCCACAGCCTGTGAGGAAGGACTGAGCTGCCTCTGTGTTCTCAACCGTGTACACTGCAGCCACTTTCTCAGCCTTATGCTGTAAAACCCAAGACTGCTCTGGGCAGAGCTGAACACCTACTTCCTCCCTGACTCGTGGCTCTGAATCTTTCTGTGAAAGTCACAGCGCTGCTCTCTTGACTTGTAGTGACTCAGAAGTGTCTTCCCCTACTCCCACACCCAGATACTGTGGGCCTTGAGGCCACGCTAGCCTTGCCCGGACAGAGGTGACTGCCCACGAGCCCCAAGAGAAACCAAAAGCATCTCCCTCCTTTCCCTTCCCCAGCCCCTGCTCCCAACTTTCCTGCAGCCCCCAGAGGCCTTCCAGAAGGCTCTGCTTCCAATCAACCAGCTCCCTGGTATCCTGGTCAAAGGCTGGCCATAGGTTCCAGGATGCAGCTCGAAGTCCTGACATTTTCCAGGACTCAGGCCCAGGGTGTGGAGGCCATTGCATAGTCAAGTCTGATCAGCTTGGGGCTCAGGCAGGCAAGGCTAGAGCCCACAGGTGGAAGAGAGCAAGGCATGAGCACATATGTACTGCCTGCTGAGCACTGCATCCCCAAGCCAATGGAGCAGGTACTGTGTTCTCAATATAGCGGAGGATGTAAAGATAGAGCTGGACAGTATCTTGTCGAAGGTCACACAACACAATAGTGGCAGCAAGCATTTGAACTGTGATCCGTTGCCTCCAGCCCAGAGTGCTTGCAAAGAGGCCAATCCCTGAACACCTTACTAGAAAGCTGACTGCCCTGGCCTCCCATAGAGGCTGCAAAGTGGGGGTCCTGGGGCTTTGGCTCCAGACTGTTAAGACTGGCCAGTATAGTAGTCTCTCTCTCTCTCTCTCTCTCTCTCTCTCTCTCTCTCTCTCTCTCTCTTGGCTGTGTCTCACGTATCCCCAGGCTGGCCTCAAACTCACTACGTAGCTGAGGATTTCCCTTCTTTCCTAGCTTTAAAACCTTATTTATTTTGTCCAGTGTGGAATAACAAAAGTGTGGATGACAACTCCTTTCCCTCAGCAGCCCTGACCCTGGGTGGCAGCCTCCCTCTCAGCCCACAGGGTGCCCTAATGTGCACCCTCTTGGGACCTGCTCCTGGGCACTGTGTGCTGGCACTGGCACCCGTAGAGGCTGATGGCTTCCTAGGAAGGCCTGTTCAGGACAGAGCCACTGGCCCAGCAGCATGTCCAAATAAGGAAAAAGGGGAATTCTGCCTAGCTGTGTCCTCCAGGAGGCATCATCCCATAGAGGACTGGGGCTTCCACAGACGGAGTGCTGCCCAAGGTGGTGATGGGAGAGAACTCTGCATGCCCAAGTGGGAATGGGCTTTGAGGATGGCCTGGAGTTGCATCTGCAGAGTAATCGCTGCAAGGACGTGTGCCATTACCAAGCACCTACTGTGTTCAGTGTGGCTGAGAACACTGTGGCCATAGCAGGGGTCTGCTGTGGGTACTCATCCTCTGGAAATCAGGGGTCTGGTTCTTCTAGGGACCCTAACTATGGAAGGAGGAGCAAGAAAAGTGGTATGGAGCTCTTAGTCTAGCATTTCTGTGAATGAGCTGTGTGGTTTCTCAGCTTCTTCTCCTGTGAAATGGGCTAATTCTACATTCTCATTCTCAGGATCATAGACTTTGCTTGGAAAATGTCTTTCCCTCCTCTTACCTCATTCCTGGATGCCCCTCCCTACGTTTCTGGAGAGGGTGAGGCTGCTGGCCCAACCCTCTGGAGGGCAGGGTAGGATGACGCACCAGGATTTGATTAAAGGGAGGAAAAACAGAAGCCAGGGCTTCAGAGTCCTCAGCGATCCCTCCACTTCTTCTCCATCTGCTGGGCTGCCACCGCAGCTGGCTAAACAGCATTCTCAAAGATCGGAAAGGACATCTGGGGAGCTGAGGAGCACCTCATCCAGTCCAGGTAGGTCTGGGGACTGGGCCACAGGGGGCCATGGCAGGAGAAGTCAACGGTCAGGGTAAGCTCAAGTTTGTAGACCTGCCATGCCCTGGCTGTGTGACCTCCAACAAAACCTCACCTCTGTGAGCATCAGTTTCCTCCTCGGTGGAATGGGAATAATAGTAACGCCTATGAAACTGTGGGGACTGAATGAGAGCTGCATGCAGAAGGTATGGTTCTGAGCCAGCCCCATCTTTTGTTTGTATTCTGGTGTCTCATTGTTTAAAACCAATCATGCAAGGGAGGAGGGGTCCCCCACCTTCAGATACCCTCAACGGCCAGGAAGGGAGCTGACGTAGAGACTCCTGCATCCACAGCAGGCCTGTGACAAGTACCAACAGAGCACAGACATTCAGCAAGGAGCAGAGGACACTCAGCTCCAGCCCCTGCCTCGAAGGTGGCAGTGATAACCCAGATGCTTCTCAAAAAAAATCTGGAAATCTATGGGTGGAGAGATGGCTCACTGCTTAAAAGCACTGGCTGTTCTTGCAGAGGACCTGGGTTCAAATCCCAGCACCCACATGGCAGCTAACAACCATGCTTAACTCCAGTTCCAGGGGATCTGACAATCTCCTCTCTCCTCAGAGGGCATTGCAAGAACATGGGTACACTTTACATACATGCAGGCAATACACCATACACAGAAAATAAAAATAAATAAATCTGGAAACCTGGATTCTCGCATGAAGTTTCCTGTTTCCAGAAGGCAGAAGCATAGTGTGAGTGCACCCAAACACACACACACACACACACACACACACACACACACACACAGCTGTTCTCATCAGCAAGCTTACTCATGGTAACTACTGTATAAATATTAGTTGAGGGCTGGAGGGCCCGCTCAGTTAGTGAAGTGCCAGCCATAAACACAGCGTCCCTCATCACCAGGCATCATGGTACCCAATGTTTTTTTTTTTTTTTTTTTTTTTTTTTTAGATAGGGTCTCCTTTTAGTCCCCAGCTGTCTGGAAGTAGACTGTAGACCAGGCTGGTCTTGAACTCACCGAGATCTGCTTGCCTCTGCCTCCTGAGCACTGTGATTAAAGGCATGTCCCACCACACCTGACTCATGGTACAAACATTTAATCCCAGTAAGAGTCAATCAAGAGGCAGGCAGATCTCTGTGAGATCCAGGCCAGTCTGGTCTATAAAAGTTCCAGGCCAGCGAACATCCTGTCTCAAAAAAAAAAAAAAAAAAAAAAAAAAAAAAAAACCGGAACAAAACAAACAAAACAAAACACCACCCCAGGCATGGCAGTATGCGGCTGTAAGCCCAGCAGTGGGTAGGTGGAGACAGGATCCCTAGCGTTTTCTGGCCAGCTAGTCTAGCCAAATTGGTAAACACCAGGCCAGTGGATGGTGTTGTTTCAGAAAATAAGGTGGAGGCAAAGGACCACAAAACAGAGGGTCCTACATGGAAGGGGCCATGGGTCACCTGTGAGAGGGTGGGGTTCAGTGGGCCCCTGCACCCAGGGTTCAGCTCCCATAATCCAGGCAAGTGAGACCGCCCCAAGCCTTCTGGGTAGCTATGTACAGCAAGGGTTTTCTTCGGCACACTATTGTTTGTGCTTGAGAGCTAAGGAAGACAGTCAGGAGACTCCAAGAGTAACCCTGGTCATCACTCTATCTCAATGGGATGGAAGCAATCTCTAGCGGTGGTGTCTGCAGGGAGATGGCTGGATAGAAAAGGCAGAATCCAGCCTGCTGTGAAGCAGGCTGCGACCATGTGGCCAGGAGCTTGGCATGCCTCAAAACCTCTCCCAGCAAAGTGGTCCCTAGGATAAGATCAATGTCTCCAGTGACCTAAAGTGTCAGTGTAGTGAAAAGCAGTGCTGGCCACGGGCACAAAGCGTGTAAGACAAGCGCCATCTTGGATTGTCCTTGGGGCTCTATTGAGCTCTCCTGCATTCTAGCCACAGAGCAGCTCAGAGAGAAGGGCCTGTTTCTCAGGCAGCCAGTCTGGGAGACAGCTGGCCTCGAACTGTACAGTGAGAGAGAAAGACAGTGAGACAGTGAGTCCCAGTGGACCACCAGAGGTCATCCTTGCTTGCTGCCTATCAGATTACAGAAAAGAATTGCTTGATCATCCTGTAGGGTCCTAGCAGAGAGTGATGGTGACAGCATTTGGGAAGGGCACAGCACCCCCGGTGGGGCTCAGAGGGTCCAAACTGTGTCATTGGTTAAAGTGGGTGGTAGTGCAGTGACGTTTGCCTAGTGGATGTCAGCCCAGTCTGGGAAGGTGCCAAGCTGGAAGATGATCTGTGCCCATGTGTTCATGGGCAGGCTGAGCAGCAGGACACCCATCAGGTTCATCAGGAGGCTGGTCTGCACCTGCAGTAGAGCCATGGTGAGTGCGGGTGGGCAGTGGGGCAGTGTGCAGATAGGAGACTGTGGCTAGAGGCATTGGAGTTAGGCACTGTGTGGGCACAGTGCAGGCACTCAGGCCCCTGGGCTGGCTCTGAGGCCAGGTGACCCCATTTTCTGATGGTTTCTAAGTGTCAGGCCACACAGTGGCCATGGAATCTGGCGCTTAACCCTAAAAGCAACCTATCAAGATTATTATCAATTCCCCTTTTACAAGGAGGACTGCCCGGCGGTGGCGCAACACTTTAATCCTAACACTTGGGAGCAGAGGCAGGCGAATCTTGGTGAGTCCAAGGGCCAGTTTGGTCTACAAAGGGAGTTCCCGGACAGCCCGAGCACAGGGAGACCCCTGTCTCAAAAAGACCCCCCAAAAAAAAGAAAAAACAAAAAAACAAAAACACAAGTAGTGCCATGAGGCCTGCCTGATAGTCTCATCTGATCATTCAGGCCCCTTTAACTCGATACACACATGTAGGCACATGCCAAACCTGCACACAGGCACATGTGTACCACACTCACATGCACAAAAACACACATACTTAGGCCCCATTAAGGCAATTCTTGTCTTTTGGGAAATTTGTGAAAATTATTTTTTATTATTAGAAAACTCATTGTTTTTATTGTTTATGTATATGAGTTTATTACCTGTGTTGTTGTGAACATGCACCTGTGTCCTGCACTGCAGCGGATGAGGTCAAGAGCGGTGTTACGATTCCCCCTGCGACCACTGGAGTTATGGATGGTACCTGCCCTGTGGGTGCTGGGATCCAGCTCCTGAGTCTCAACCAGAGCAGCCGTGTATGTTAACCATGAGCCCATCGTCTCCTTAGCCCTGGAAATTCTTTACCGACAGAGCTCTTGGGGCTTGAGAGCTGAGCTCAGCAGTTAAGACCACTTGACTGCTCTTGCAGAGGACCTGGATTTGATCCAGCCACCCACATGGCAGCTAAGAACCATCTTAGGCAGGCATGGTGGTACATGCCTTTAATCACTCGGGAGGCAGGGGCAGGTGGTTCTCTGTGAGTTCAAGGCCGGCCCTGTTCTACATAGCGAGCACCAGGTAGTGGGACTAAGGGAGAACCCTGCCTAAGAAAAGACGAATATAAAACATAAACAAAAACTAAATAAATACAATAAATAAATAAATAAAGGCTCTTGTGTAGCCCAGGCTGGCCTCGAATCACTGTGTTGCTTAGGTTGGCCTTGAATTCCTGATTCTTATGCCTCTGTTTCCCAAGAAGCGGGATTAAAGACTTGTGCCAGCATGCCTGGCCTTGGACGTCCCTATGTGGACACTTGATACATACACGGTGGGGGGGTCTGTGGGCTTCCCTTCCCCAGACGCTCTTGTGGGTTGTTTATCTTGTTTTTTTTCTTTGGCTGAATCACTTCTCCTGGGGCATCCCACCTGGGCTTTCTGCCTTAGTGCAGTGTCTCCAACTTGGAGTATGTACAGGGAAAGGAACTCCCTGGCTAGGGCTTGGAAGAGTCTGCCAACTGCCACTCAGTCTCCTGTGGACACAGACCTGTCCTTTCTTTTCTTTGTCTCACAGACTGACCCGAACACTGTGAGGGGCAAAAACCTTCCCAAGGGCTGCTCTTTGTGAGACAATGTAATGGTTTTTGGTTTTTTTTTTTTGTGTGTTGCGGTTGGTTGTTTTGTTTTGTCTTGTTTGCT
Source organism: Rhizomys pruinosus (assembly GCA_009823505.1). NCBI lineage: Eukaryota > Metazoa > Chordata > Mammalia > Rodentia > Spalacidae > Rhizomys > Rhizomys pruinosus. Next base: position 577,933 of record VZQC01009360.1, read on the forward strand.
GTCGGTGGGTTTGTTACTTTTTTTATTTCTGTTTTTTTTGTGGTGTACTTGTTTTTTAGTGTGTTGTTTTTTTTTCTTTTTTTTTATTTTTTCTTTTTTTTTTGCATCTTTCTCTCACTTCTTTTTTTTTATGTGGAAATTGTGTATATATATGTAATATCTATATATATCTATATATATATATATATATATATATCGGTGTTGCACAATGCCTGTGGACATCAGAAGAAGCCGTCAGATCCCTTGGAATTGGAGTTACGGATGGTTGTTAGCTACTATGTGGGTGCTGTGAACCAAACCTGGGTCCTCTACAAGAGCAGCCAGTCAGCCAGTGCTCTTAACCACTGAGCCATCTCTCCAGCCCCCTATTTATTATTTTTATTTTATGAATATGAGTGCTATGCCTGCAAGTATAAGTACACCTGTGTTGTGCAATGTCTACAGAGGTCAGAAAGAGGGAGATGGATCCTCTGGAACTGGAGTTTTATGGATGTTGTTAGCTATTATGTGGCTGCTGGCAACCAAACCCGGGTCCTCTGCAAGAGCAGCCAGTGCTCTTAACTGCCGAGCCATCTCTCCAGCCCTGTGATCTAACATCTTTGTGACTAACATGTAGATCCTTTGGAATCTGGTTGGAGGCAAAAGGCTCAGATAGCATGTGAGACCCACAGCTGAGATTTCCCCATTTTCTGTTACCTATCTGATGCTCCCACCGTGTATTTGGTGTCTTCATTCATGACTTTATTTGTTCTACTGCAATAAACCTTCAGGAAACTGCCACCAAGTTAGAACATGGAATTTTCCTGGGCCATGGTCCCTTATATTTGGCTCCACAATAAACACTTTCCTATTCTCATTGCGATGAAACTTGAGTTTTTGCTTTGCTGGCTGTAATTTCCAGGCAAGTCCCACTTGCCTGCTGGAAGCTCAGCCCAGCTCCCCCTGACACTGGACCTCATCTCTCTCCAAACCCAAGAGGTCCAGTAGCCCCTGGCCCTGTGCTTCTGTCTCCATGGAGTTCCCGAATTCTAGGCCATTCTCTGGCTGGCCTCTGCCTGCACAGCCTGTTCCTTGCAAAGCTGAAGGTTTGTTTCGTGGGTTCCCTGTCAGCTCAAAGGTCACCTCCTCAGAGGGGCTGTCCTGACTCCTGGCTCCTGCCCACTGCTATCCTCTTATGTTTCCTGGAACCTTGAATCTTATTTCATTCCTTGTATTCAGTAATTCTAAAATTTACAACATTTTTAAAATGTGGGACTTAGTCTCCCGATCTTCCTCCATCTTCAAAAAGCACCTTCCCTTGAGGCAGCCTGGTAGCTTCCTGTGCTGCTTCCACCTACTGGCTGGAACACAGACTGCACCCAGCAAACAAGGCATGAAAGAAGCAAACCGGGAACTCTGTCCCTGTTCTCTCTCTCTCTCTCTCTCTCTCTCTCTCTCTCTCTCTCTCTCCCATTCTATCCTGTTGGAGTCTTGTGTCTTGTTGTTAAGCAGATGGTCCTTCTCAGCTTTGTGAGCTGAGAATTCTGGACAAGTATCCCAGCCATGGGGCAGAGACAGGGGAGGAGTGGGGATAGCATGATGTGGGAGGACGAGCAGAGGGGAAAGGCAGAGGACTGGCTCAGTAGAATAGACTGGAAATGTCTGGGCCTCCCTTGCCCACCCTAAACGCCCCTCCCACCCCACCCCAACACTTTGCAGGTGGCTGTTGGAAAGGCCCACACTCACCATGTCTTTGACCAACGAGTGTCCAGAGGTGAAGGCGATGGAGTTGGGGGCAGTGGAGACTGGCAAAATGAAAGCTAGGAGCAACCAACCAACTGTACGGGGGATCATCAGATACAGGGGGTGCACATGAAGGCGGATGACCTGGCCGGGAGGGGCAGGGACCAAGTCACAATGAGAGATTGAGACCATTAGAAAGGGGGTGACACAGACGTAGGATGTCAGAGTGACAGACATAGAGACTCATGAGAAGAGAGGGAAAGAGGCATATATGGAGACAGGAATGTACCCAGACACCCAGACACCACACAGGCAGACCCAGAGACAGAAAGACCTTCTCTAGCCCAGTGACTACAGATAACACCAGCATTTTACCAGCTGGGGAGACTTACCTAGAACCCACCTTCTCATTTGCATGGGCTCATAGCCCCAGATCCTCCAGAGAAGCTGATTCAGAGGTCTGAGTGGGACCCAAGACACTGCATCTCTCTATGTTCCCAGGTGTCACAGCTGCTGGTCTAGGGTAACAGGCTAAGAGGCAGGACTCACAAAACCACTCTTGGCCTTTCCTATGTCACATCCTCTGATCACCTTATGCAGGCACCTTTGCTCAGGGTCTGGCTGGAGTCCAGATTTAAGGGGCACCCAGATTTGCATTCTCTGGTGAGCACTGCCACATTCCTAAGATGGAGGGCCATGTACGGCTTGGTCTCAGGCCAAACAACACTCCATGCTGATCGTGTCTCTGACATCTTACTTTAGACATGTGGTCCCCTTGACGCAATGTCTGTAACCCAAAGCACAGGAATTTTCTCAAAAGGCTCTAGCATCGCCCCCTTATGTGTAAATGTTTTGAATTAGAGGAGAGTCAATATTGAGAGAACATGTCTTTGTGGCATCTTTTCTAGAGCTGCTCCTTGTAAGCCTGGCAGGGCTCTCCCTCTCTTCCCCATACCATCCCATAGCACTCCATCTTCCTCTATTGTCAAGTCTGCCAGAACTGAGATGGGATCTGATAAATCCAGTCCCGCTCAGAAGGGTCCAAGGACCTCACCCACATTGTGAAGGTAGGGTCTCTGGGGTGCCCCTGCAGAAGGCAATTTACTCAAATACAGCCCAGTTCTGAGTGCCTGTGCTCTGTCACCCAGGATCCACATGTGAACAGCCATGTGCACCTGGACCTTGCTTTGTGTGGCCGCGGCTGTTTACATGTGGATCCTGGATTCACTGTATGGCCTTTGGGTTCTATGAAGGGTTCGTGATGGCTTGGCTTCCTTCAATGTGATCAAACATAAGATGATATTGATAGTTTCCCAGCATTTATCCTAATAAACCCACCTGCTGGGGCCCAGTGCTCTTAGTTAGCTCCAACCCTGGACTCGGCTTGGCCCAACATCCCCATCCCTGTCCTCCAGCTCAGTGTGCTTTCCCCACTTTGACCCAAATTTGGTAATCATTCTCTTCCTAGAAAACACTACATGACACCACGGTATAATTTCCCCCCAAGAGGGAACTTGTGGCACCATGAAAATATTCATTCCATTTGCCATGTCTTGAAAAAAGAAATCCCTGTTGTATGAGAGATGGTTCTGTGCTGCCCAACCTCCCACATGTTCTAGAAGCAAACCGGGCAGCCGGAGCCTTTGAGGAAGCACTGTAGCAGAGGACCCTGAGGTGGGAATGGGGAAAGGGGTGGCCCTCCACCCAGACACAGAGGGGCCCCTCACCAGCTCTGCCAGTACAGGCAGGAAGATGATGATGGTGGCTGTGTTACTGACGAACTCTGTGAAGAAGGCGATGACGATGGTGATGAGCAACACAGCCAGCACGGGTGGCACGTGCTCCAGTGGGTGCAGCTGCCCACCGATCCACGCCGACAGTCCCGACTCCTGTGGGCAGGGGTGCTGTTACTCTCAGCCCACCCAGAACCACCCACCCCAGGTGGAGACACCAGGTTTGAGAGACAGGACTGTCCATGTCCACAGCAGCAAGCTTTCCCACATAGGCTTTAACTGGCCATGGCCTGGACCCCTGGAAACTCAAAGTCCATTTGGTTAGACATAGAGACCCTGTTTCCATTTGGGGCCAGCACCCAAATGGGAGAAAGAATTGGACTCCCCAAGCTAAGTCTCATTTCTCTAAAGATGGTCATCACAAACTGTTAGCTATTAGTTCTCTAAAATATTAAACATTATTACTATATAATGACATATTCATATGCATCAAGTATATATCTATATATGATATATAAAGTATGTGATTAGTTTTAGATTCATTTTATTTTTAATTTTATGTGTATGTGTGACTGCCTGTACGTATATGCATGCTTGGTGCCTCTCCATGGAAGTCAGCATCAGATACCCTGGAACTGGAGTTACAGGTGGTTGTGAGCCACCGTGTGGCTGCTGGGAACTGAACTTGGATCTTTTGGAAATGCAGACCACTGAGTCATTTCTCCAGCCCTATGCTGATTGGTTTTAATTGTCAACTTGATACAATCTAGAAGCACCTGGGAAAGGAGTCTCAATGAGGAACTGTCTGGATGAGGTTCAACTGTTGGCGTGTCCATGGGGGGATGTCTTGATTATGTTACCTGAGACGGGAAGATCCATCCTACTGTGGGTCGCACCACTCTCTGGGCAGGGGACCCTGGACCGTGGAAGAGTAGGGAATGGAGCTGAGCATCAGCTCTCTTCTGCCTGCGGATGTAATGTGACTCCTTGTTTCAAGCTCCTGCCTGAGCTCCCTGGAATGATGGCTGTAACCTTGAATTGTGAGCCCAAATAAGCTCTTTCTCCTTTAAGTTGCTTACAGCAACAGGAAACATGTATCAAATATATGAAACTCAATATAACTAATAATATATTTCTGATAAGGATGCCTATCTCAGGAAAATAACACAAAGCCAACATTATCATAGTATTACTAATCCCCATTATAAGACTCACCATCAGGAGGCTTTGCAGGGCCAGGCCTGTGCCGTATCACCAGCAAGCTTGGCCTAGCTACCCTGTGAGGCGGGCATTACTGCTTGTTTTACTGAGGAGGAGGAAGGTATCCCCATGACAGTGACTGAGACACACATCTGAATCTGAATGGTGATGAGGATCCAGAAAGTTACCTACATCCCCACCTAGTAGCTCATACCTGTGATCTCAGCATTTGGGAGGTGAAGTTAGGAGGACCCCTTAGTTACATAGAAAGTTCCAGACTAGCCTGGGATACATAACACTCTGCCTCAAAACGAATCAGACAGGCAGACAAGCAAACAAACCAACAAACCAACAAACAGCAGCATCCAGTGTGGACCATGATCTTCCAGGGCAGGGAAGGACAGTGCGACCCCTAGGCTTTCACTGATGCTACAGAATTGTTGGGGTGCCCTTTCTCTGATGACTCCTACTTTAGTTAACAGTACATAACAGATACACCCCCTCCCATCATCCAATATAACCTCTGTCAACCTCATCCAGTCCAGCCGCCCTGTGCTGGAGACACTCAGCAAGGTGTTGATAAAGCTGCAACTTCAGTCCCCTCCCCCTCTCTTAGGGCTTTTGAGAAAAATAAGAGAGCTGTAGGTTTAAGAGGGAAGCCAGCCAGAGCTGGACAATCCCTGAACATAGAGAACTGCTCTGCCTACCAACACCCTATATCTACCTGGTCCTAGGGCAGCAGGTTGTCTGCCTAAGGCCCTGTGTGCCTACCTGTTTTTGATGGGTAAAATATTTGCTATTCATTCAGAGTTTTTTTTCGGTGCTGGTGAATGAACCCAGGACTTCATGTTTGGCAAGTGCTGGACCACTGACCTCCACTCTCAAACCTCACCACCCTCAATAAACTGCCCAGGCTAGCCTTGAATGCACTCTGTATCCTAAACTAGTCTTTAACTCTTGATCCTCCACCTCAGCCTCCTGAGAAGTTGTGATCCCATGCCCGAGTCACCATCTCTGACTTCAGAATCTAAAATTCACTAATAGACTGAAATAGAGAGATGTTTTTGCCTAGATAAGTGAATTCATTTGTTCCTACAATTCACCTTAAAAATTACGTTTAGCTGGGTGTTGGTTGTGCATGCTTATTTAATCCCAGTACTTGTGAGGCAGAGGTAGGGGGATCACTGTGAGACTGAGGCCAGCCTGTTCTACATAGCGAGTGCCAGGCCAGCTGGACCTACGGGGTTACCCTGTTTCAAAAAAAATCAAGGGAAAAAAGTTACTTTCAATGGATAAATAAGAAGAAGCTGGGTGTGGTGGTTCACATCTTTAATCCCAGCAGTTGGGAAATGGAAGCTGGAGGATCAGGAATTCAAGTCCAGCCTTGGCTACAGAGAAAACTTCAGGCCAGCCAGAGCTATATGGAGATCCTGCCTCAACAACCCAAAACCAAAGAACCAAAAACCAAAGCAAATGAGGTTGTAAACATATTTCAAGCTAGAAAAGTTCTTATAGAGTTAAAGAGTTTCCTGAAGGCTGCAGATCCCGGGGAGAGGCCAGCCCATCCATCCCTGATGCAGAGAGCAAGCTCACAGGCTGCTGGTTCACACTCAGCCACGGGCCTAGCAGTATATGTGCAGTATGCCAGAAAGCACTGCTGAGAGTGACAGTTAATGACTGGCCTAGCTGCTGCCTTCTGAGCTGTGGGCCTCCTGCCGGTGTCCCAGCAGCCACTGGGCTCTTGGCTGGAGCTCCTCAATGGAGGGGTCCCCTCCCTGCAGCTCCGTAGGGTTCTGCTGGGGACACTAAAGGGATTTCACCAGACCATTTCAATTCCCAAGGAATCATGAGTTTGGTTTCCTTGGAAACGCAGTCCTAGAGTTCCCAGAGATGCCAGAGACCAGCAGCAGCCAGAGGTGGCAGTGGGCAGTGCTAGGGCTGAGAGCCAGGCTATGCGAGCTTCCCAGCTAACCCTTTCCTACTAGGCCAGCCTGGACAAGTAACTCTCCCTCTCGGTGCCTCAATTTCCTTATCTGTAAAGCAGAAATCATACAGGAAAAAGGGAACAGATCTAAAAACACCCAAACAAGTGTCTCGGCGCCAGTGAGGGCCAGTGTGGCCATTAGTGAAATCCAGTCTTGAGAATGCTCGAAGTGGGAACTTGGAACTACCCAATGCAGTGGCTGCCAAACTGCTCCCCAGAAATGACCAGAAGGCCCAAGGCTACCACCTTGAAGGGTAGAACAGAGGGAGACTGAGATGTCAGGGTGATGTTTCCTCTTCCTCATCCCTTTCCAGTTTAACCAGATCCTCCCTCTTTGATCCCTTCTCTGTTCCAGGCGGCCATGTCTCATAAGGAAGGTTCAAAACCCTTTAGAAGGCTCACGAGACACAATGGACTCAATTGTGTGGCTTCAACTCAATGTGCTAATTCCTAGGCAGAGACCAGCAAAGTTGAATAAAGAGAAGGTTGCGTGCACATGTGAACATTTAAACTGCTGCTATGCTTAGAGGTGAGTGACTTTAGATAAGATACTTACTGATAGGATCTGCGAATAGCAGAGAAGCCATAAGCTGAGGCTGACAATCTGGTTTCACTAAATGACTTATCAGCCAGTCACCCACAGATAGACATTCCTAACTGGTCAGTCTGTAGGAAGATACTAGCCTGCTGGACAAGGGGGTGGGGAATCATCTCATAAAAGACTTTGCTTATGCAAAGATACCAGGCCTCAGCATCAAACACATACCTACTGGGCCCAAAGCAAAATAAAAAGGTCCCAAGCACCCTCACCAGGTTGACAGAGGTCCATTTGGCAGAGAGTCAGGCCCTGTCCCATCTCATTGTTGGCTTAAACAATAAAGCTTGCACTTTTGCCGGTCTCAGGTCTGGCTCTGATTCTTTTCTTAATTCTTTTTTTTTAATTTTTTATTATTTTTTTTATTGATGCTTTGTTTATTTCATACATTATTTTCCAATTCAGTTCAGGCATATATCCCCTTCCCTTCCCCCCACCCCACCCCTACCCATCCCAGATCATGCATTCTGCCATAAGTTTTCTGCATCTTTCTCTGCTTTTTTGTTTTGTTTTGTTTTCATTTTTTTTAACAATAAGTGATAATTTGTGAGTACAAGCATCCTTCATGTAAAACCAATTTGCAAGCAGTTGTGCCCAAACCCACACAGCTCATGGGTCCCACCATCCAGCAGGGGGGGGGGCTTGTATGTTCAATCAAGTTGATCAAATGAGTGTCCAGTCTATATTGTTGTAGTTTCACCATTAACCCCAATCGAAGCCCTTACATTCTACCATGCCCCCTCTTCCGCAGATTGTTCCCTAGGCTTAGAAAAGGGGCACAGGTGGATGAGAAGCAAAACACTCTACTTTCTCTGGAGCTGTTGTCTTGCTCTCTAGTCAATTCTGGCTGTTTTCTTTCATGGGCTGCCAGCTTGTCCAGGCATAACCTTTCGATCCTACTAATGAAGCACATGCAATTAGATATTTAGGTATTAAACAGTATAATATATAGCCTTTCGATCATACTAATGAAGCACACACATTCTAAACTCCAATCTTTTCCTTTTCCAAAAAAACCCTAACACAACATCCCTGTCTCTTCATTTTTTAAGTGACCATGGGAGAGATTAAATGGGTGCATATAAAACCAGCTGAACCTGACCATAAGCGCTCGGCAGTATTTGTTATTTTTTTATTTATTATTTTTATGTGTATGAGTGTACTGTCTGCATGTAGGTTGGTGCACATGTGTCATGCAATGCCAAGGAGGTCAGAAGAGGGCGTCGAATTCCCCTGCAACTGGAGTTAAAGATGGTTCTTAGCCACCATGTGGGTGCTGGGGATCGAAACCAGGTCATCTGAAAGAGCAGTTGGCACTTTTAACTGCTGAGCCATCTCTCCATCCCCAGAATTTGTGATTTTTAAAATGATTTGATGAGCAATAGAGTGTTTTCTGAGTGCTCAGCACTCTTCTAAGTAGTTTACTGATATTAATTTAATCTTCATAACTACAGGCAGTAGATGATGCAGTTAACTCATTTTATGGTTGAAGAAACTAAAGCACAAAGTAGCTGATTTGCTCAAATAAGCAAAGAGATGCACTCTAGTGGTTCTGATACCAGAGTGGATCTTAGCCACTGAATTACTTACCATCATTAATTAGGTGACACCACTAACAGTGACAAAAGTCATGAAAATATGTGAGTTGGTAATTTCCAGCAGAAAGCAGGTATAGGAGGGGGCCAAGGTCTCTCTCTGCCTGCCGCCTCTGGGGCTTGCTGACTCTGACTTAACCCCAACTCCAGGGACTTGGTGGATTGTGGTTAATACCTATGATTTACATGCATGAAGTTACCAGTGAAAGACCAGCCCTGAGATGACCACCTGACCACAGCCCCAGCAGCCATGAGGGTGCTGTTAGATCTGGGCTTCCTAGAATTCCAGGGGACATACAGATGTCCACTTCCTCCAGAGGCTGTCAATCTTCTGATCTCTTGCCCTGTACCTGAGGTCCTGCCCCATGGCTATAAATGGGTGGACCTCAGTCACCATCTTGCTCTTCTTACCTACTCCACCACATGCCAACAGGTAGCCTGCCCTGGCAGTTTCAGAAGTAAACCATGTCCCTGGAGTGACTTAAATCTTGTGTGCCTATCATTTATTGAGGATTTGCACCTTTATAACCTAGCAGGTGCACACTCCATGTTGGTGCCTGTAAGGATCCCTTTCTTCCAGAAACTTCTCATCAGTGTTAGCATGAACAAACCAGCCTATCATAAGGGTATCTCAACACAGACTTCCTGAGCACTGGGATGGCCAATCTTCATTGTCCACCTGACCAGACTTGGAAACACCATGGGCACCTTGGATGTGTCTGAGAGGGTATTTCTAGAAAGGTTTATCCCAGGGTGGAAGGACAATCCATCCTGATGCAGCCAGCACCATCCATGGACCATGGTCCTCGGCTGAGAAGAAAGTGAGCTGAGCACCAGCAATTGTTCCTCTCACATTCCAGCTTTCCCTGCCATGATGGCTTGATTATACCTTGGAAGCATGAGCTTAAATTAATTTTTCCTGCCTTAAGTTGCTTTTCTCAAGTATTTAGTCACAGCCATGAAAAGCAACCCCTGCAAGTCAGGCCATTCCCATGGGTTTCTGAGTGGGAAGGACAGGTGGCTTTGGCCTCCTGGGGACTCGCACCATCATGAGAGAGCACCAAGAAGCAAAGGAGGTTGCCTCAGACTCCGGGTGGGAGTGGCTGTGGAATATGGACACACACAGGGTGCAGAGAGGGTGAAGGACAACGTTGGCAGAGTTCACTTTATTTTTTTAATTTCTTTTTATGTATTTATTTTTCTTTATTTGTTTATTATTTAAGGAATTATACAATATAAGAGCATAGTTGTTTTCAGGTCATAGTGATGTTGCTCAATTTGTCATACAATTAGGTAATTGGTGCTAGCATACACAGATGAGGGATACCATTCGTTTTTTTGTTTTTCTGGGACTATGTTACTTCCATCAGCATGATATCTTCTAGCTCCAGTGATTGACTTGCAAAGTTCATGATGTCATCTTTCTTTCCCACTCCATAGAACTCCACTGTGTAGATGTACCACAGTTTTTTCTATCCACTCGTCAGTTGAGGGGCACTTGGGTTGGTTCCATCTCCTTGCTATTGTGAAGAGAGCTGCAATAAACATGGCTGTGTATGTCTCTCTGCAGTAAGATGAGTCTTGTGGGTACATACTCAGGAGTGGTATGGCTGGGTCAAGTGGCAAGTTCATTCGAACTCTTCTAAGGGTTCTCCACACTGCTTTCCATAGTGGCAGTACCAGTTTACATTCCCACCAGCAGTGGATGAGTGTTCCCCTTTCCCTACAACCTCTCCAGCACTTGGTATCATTTGTTTTCTTGATCCTAGCCAGTCTTATTGGAGTAAGATGATATCTTAAAGTGGTTTTAATTTGCATTTCCTTAATTATTAGAGACGTTGAACACTTCGTAAGATGTTTCTCAGCCATCTCTAATTCCTCACTTGTGAAGTCTCTGTTCAGCTCTTTGCTCCATCTATTGAGTGATTCATTTGTTTTCTTTCTCCTTTGTTTTTCGAGTGTTTATATATTCTGGAACTCAATGCTTTGTGAGATATATCTGTGGTGAGGGCTTCCTCCCACTCTGTGGGTTTTCTCTTCACTTCCTTGATTGTTTCTTTGGGTGTACAGAAGCTTTTGAGTTTAATGAGGTCCCATTTGTCAATTGTCGACCTTAATTCTTGCGCAGCTGCTGTCTAATTTAGGAAGACTTTTCCTATGCCTATGTCTTGTAGGATGCTGCCAACTTGCTCTTCTATCACCTTCAGCGTTTGGGGTTTCATGTTGAGGTCTTTAATCCATCAGGAGTTGACTTTTGTACAGGGCTAGAGGTAGGGGTTTATTTTCATTATTCTACAAGTGGTGATCCAGTTTTGCCAACACCACTTGCTGAAGATGCTGTCTGTCCTCCATTGTGTCTTCTTGGCTCCCTTGTCAAATATGAGGTGGCTGAAATTGTATGCGCTCAAGTTTGGAACTTCAGTTTTGTTCCATTGGTCAACAGGTCTCTTTTTGTGCCAGTACCAAGCTATTTTTATGACTATAGGCCTGTAGTATAGGTTGAAGTCTGGTATAGAGATCCCCCCTGTATTGTTCTTTTCACTCAGGGTTGGTTGTTTTGGCTATTCAGGGTCTTTTGTTTTTCCAAATCAAATTAAGGAACTTTTTCTCCAAGTCTGTGAAGAAAGTCTTGGGGATTTTAATTGGGATTGCATTAAATCTATACAAGAGTTTGGGTAGAATGTACAGTTTTATTATATTAATTTTCTCAATCCATGAACATGGGAGGTTTTTCCATCCTCTGATGTCTTCTTCAATTTACTTCTTCGAGGGTTTAAAATTTTTGTTGAAGAGATCTTTGGTGTCTTTGGTTAGGTTTGTTCCTAGGTGTTTTATTGTTTTTGAGGCTATTGTGAGTGGGAAGGTCTCCTGGAATTCCTTCTTCAGTTGCTTGTTGTTGGTGTAAAGAAAGGCTACTGATTTTTCTAGGTTAATTTTGTATCTTGCCACTTTACTGAAGATCTTAATCATTTCTAGGAGTTTTCTGGTGGAGTTCTTAGCATCCCCCAAGTAAACAATCATATCATCAGCAAAAATGGATGGCTTGACTTCCTCTTTTCCAATTAGTATTCTTTTAATTTCCTTTTCTTGCCTTATTGCCCTAGCAAGTGTTTCGAGCACTATATTGAAGAGGAGTGGTGACAGGGGGCAGCATCGCTGAGTTCCTACCTTTAAAGGCAATGCTTCTGTCATCTCCCCATTTAGGATGATATTGGCTGTGGGTTTCCTGTATATGGCTTTTATTACATTGAGGAATGATCCCTCCAATCCAATTCCCTATAAGACTTTAAGCATGAAGGGATGCTGGATTTTGTCAAAGGCTTTCTCCGCATCAATTGAGATGATGGTGTGGTTTTTGTCTTTCAGTCCATTTATATGCTTGATGATATTTATTGATTTTCGTATGTTGAACCATCCCTGCATCTCTGGTATGAATCCAACTTGGTCATGATGGATGATCTTCTTGATGTGGGTCTGCATGTGATTTGCAAATATCCTGTATAGAATTTTGGCATCTGTGTTCATTAATGAGATGTGTCTATAGTTCGCCTTTTTGGTTGTATCTTTGCCTGGTTTTGGTAATAGAGTGATGCTGGCTTCATAGAAGGAATTTGGGAGAATTCCCTTTGTTTGTATCCTTCTAAACAATTTGAGTAATAATGGTTGTAAGTCTTTTTGAAATGTTTTATAGAATTCTTCCATAAAACCAACTGGGCCCAGGATTTTTTTAGTTGGCAGATTTCTTATTACATCTTCAAATTCTTCATATATTATGGGTCTGTTTAAGCTCTCGATCTCTTCTTGGTTGAGCTTTGGTGAGTCCCAGGATTTCAGATATTCATTAATTTCTTCTAGGTTTTCAAACTTAGTAGAGTATAGGTTTCTGAAGTATTCCTGTATGATTTTCTGGATCTTTTCATTGTCTGTTGTGATATTTCCCCTTTCATCACGGATAGTATTGATTTGGAGTTGTTCTTTCTTTCTTTTCGTTAACTGGGCTAGAGTTCTGTCCATCTTCTTTATTCTCTCAAAGAACCAACGTTTGGATACATTGATTTTTTTGTATTGTTTCCTTTGTTTCTATTTCATTGATTTCTGTTCTGATTTTTGTTATTTCTTCCTGTCTGTTGCATTTAGGGTTCATCTGCTGTTGTCTCTCAAGTGTTTTTAGCTGCAGTGTTAGATCGTTCACTTGTGCTCTTTCTGTTTTTCTAATGTAGGCAAGCAGGGCTATAAACTTACCTCTTAGGATTGCTTTTAAAGTGTCCCATAGGTTTTGTTGTGTTGTATTATCATTCTCATTTAGCTCCAGGAATGCTTTTATTTCTTTCTTTATCTCTTCCTTGACCCATTCATTATTCAGGAGTGTGTTGTTTAGTCTCCATGTGTTCTTGTAGATAGTAGGGCTTATCCTGGTGTTGATAATGAACTTTGTTGTCTTGTGGTCTGATAGAATGCATGAAATTATTTCAATCTTCTTGTATTCATGGAGGTTTTTTTTCTTTGTCCCAGTATGTGGTCGCTTTTGGAGAATGTTCTGTGGGGTGCTGAGTAGAAAGTGTATTCTTTGGTATTAGGGTGGAATATTCGGTAGATGTCTTTGAGGTCCGTTTGGTGTATCATATCATTCAGTTCAGATGTCTCTCTGTTTATTCTTTGTCTGGTTGACCTATCCAAAGGGAGTGGAAACACTCCCTTTGGCCAGCTCAACCAAGCAAAGAATAAAGAAAAAAATAATTTCAGAGACTTCCTATATGCGTCTTATATTTGTATTGGTTTGTCTTTTTGTAGTTTGGGGAAATTTTCATCTATTAGTGGAGTATTGAAGTCCCCTACTATGAGTGTACTGGGATTAATCTGTGCCTCATGGTCCTGGAGAATTGTCTTTATAAAATTTGGTGCACCAGAGTTTGGTGCATATATATTCATAATTGTGAAATTTACATGGTGTATTGTTACTTCGATAAGAAAGTAATGGCCTTGTCACTTCTGATTTCTTTTACTTTGAAATCTATTTTGTCTGGTATTAAAATAGCAACACCTGCTTCCTTTTTATACCATTTGCTTGGAATATTTTTTTCCATCCTTTCACTTTAAGGTGGTGCTTACCCTTGAAGGTAAAATGCATTTCTTGTAGACAGCATATATTTGGGCTCTGTTTCCTAATCCAATCTCCCAGTCTATGTCTTTTGATTGGGGAGTTTAGTCCATTAATATGTAAGTTTATAACTGATAGATTTGTGTTGCTTCCTTTCACCTTATTATCGATTTGCGTTTTTGGTCTATGTTTCTACTTCTTTTATTAATTTCTCTTTCTAGGTGCCTGGGGATAGTTGTTCCATTCCTCTGTCCTTTGAATTTCTTCAAGTATTCTCTGAAGGGTTGGTTTTCCGGACATGTATTCTTTCATCTTGTTTATGTCATGGAATATTTTTCTCTCTCCTTCAACTATAGTCGATATTTTTGCTGGGTATAGTAACCTGGGTTGGCATCTATAGTCCTTTAACACTGGGAATGTTTTGCTCCACCTTCTTCTTGCTTTCATAGCTTGCACTGAGATGTCAGTTGTAATTCTTATATGTTTCCGCTTATATGTAATATGTTGTTTTTCTCTTGTGGCTTTCAGAAATTTGGCTATGTTTTGGGTGTCTAGTGTTTTAACTATGATATGGCATGGAGAGTTTCTTTTCTGATCTTGTCTGTTTGGAGTTCTATATGCTTCTTGTATTTGTATTGGTTTGTCTTTTTTTAGTTTGCAGAAATTTTCATCTATTATTCTGTTGAAGATCTGATCAACACCGTTCTCTTGGGATTCTTCTTCCTCTATTCCTATGATGTGGAGGTTTGATCTTTTCATAGTGTCCCACAGTTCCTGGTTGTTCCACTTTTGTGTATTTTTAAATTTTTAATAATCTTTACTTGAGGGTTTAGTTGTTTTGTGTTATCTTCCAGGTCTAATATTCTTTGTTCTGCTTCCTCCATTCTGCTTCTGAGGCTTTTTCCATTCTTTTCCTCTTGATTGGATGAGTGTTTGATTTTCTTTTTTCATTTCATTGTCTGATTTCTTTAGTATTTCCACTTCCTTTTGAAGCTTCTCAATCTCTTCCTGTAGCTCTTTGCTTAGCTGGTTGGTTTCCTTATCTTTTTCAACATGGGATCCTTCCAGTGTTTCCACTTCCTTCTGGAGTTTGTCATTCTCTCTCCTAAGTTCTCTGACTTGTTCTTTATAGTCTTTGATTTCTTTGAGTATGTCCACAATTGTACTTCTAATATCTGTGTCCTGGACCATCCCCATGGGGATCCCACTGTAGGAATCTTCCACAGGGTTGGTAGAGCTGGGTGTGGAATTATCCTGTACCTTTCCCATGCTGTCTCTTCTTCATGTCCCTGGCATATGGTTTTCTCTTTGCCTGTATTCCAATGTGAATCCCAAATGCCTCTTCACTGTGTTGAAGGCTTGCTTTGCTTGCCTCCTCAGATGCCTTCATTGTTTGTTTGATTTGTTTTTCTCCTTTTCTCCTTGCTTATGGAATGTTGACTTGTCTATGTTTTAGGCTTTCTTTATTTATTTATTTATTTATTTATTTATTTATTTATTTATTTATTTTTTTTTTTGGTCTTTTCGAGACAGGGTCTCCCTGTAGTCCCAGCTGTCCTGGAACTCTCTCTGTAGACCAGGCTGGCCTTGAACTCACAAAGATCCGCCTGCCTCTGCCTCCCGAGTGCTAGGATTAAAGGCGTGCACCACCACGCCCGGCATTGTTTTAGGCTTTCTATTGGAAGTCTAACTCACTCTTCCATTTCTGTTCTGAAGGTTTTCCAAAGAATCCACTTGGACACTCCTTTGGCAATCCCAGTTGGCAGGGGCAGGGGGGAGGATTCCTGTTTGCCTGTGCCCAGGTACTCTGTGCTTCAGGTGGTCCTGGGAAATCCCTGATCTCAAGTCTCACAGTGGCAACAGGCCCACCTTTTGTACCAGCTAGGAAGACAACTCCACCCCCACAGCCACACAAGACAATTGAATCAAACCAAAGACGATTGAATCAAATCAAACAATCCACCTGGCTGAAGCCCTAGCTCCTACCTGTGCATCAGGTGGTCCTGGGAAATCCCCAATATCTGCAGAGTTGACTTTAATGAAGGTGACTCTGGGCAGCGTGGTGGTGCACATCTTTAATCCCAGTACTTGGGAGGCAGAAGCAGGTGGATTTCTGTGAGTTCAATGCCAGCCTGGTCTACATAGGGAGTTCCAGGACAGCTGGGGCTACAGGGAGACCTTGTCTCAAAAAGCTCCTTCCCACATATGCACCTCCCCCATCACCATAGGCTTCAGCCAGAGACCCCCAAGCCTCAAGTGGAGAAGGCCCAGGGAAGGATCCTTAGTCAGGAGGTTGTCACAAGCACCCTGGTGAGTTTTCAGCCAGTCTATTATGCCTGGGGACAGAGGCTAGGGGAAAGGGGGCAGTGGGTAGCCAAACAAACCAATGAATGGAAGCCTTAGCTCACTTCCCTGCACTGGTTTCCCAACATGTACTATAGCCCTGAGGCCTAGCCTCAGGTACAGTGCCCCTCTATTTGTCCCCCAGCTCAGGGTAACTTCTGGGGTGTATGGTAATGTCCAGCAGCCCCGGCCCCAGAACCAGGTCACTGTGGCAGGAGGTGCTATGGCCACTGAATTGCCTGGTCCTGAGCCTTCCTGTCACCCTGGAATGGACCTTTCCCAGAGTTCAATCTAAACAGGCAACCATGTGGGGCTGTGTCCTAAGGACTATCTCATTTAATACTGTCATGAGAACTTTAGCAAGTGAGTATCCCTCTTATTCCCATTTTACAGGTAAGGAAACTGAGGTCCAGAGAGGTTTAGTGACTTGATCGAGGTCATACACATAAGAGGTAGAAGATTTCTGATTCCAATCCAAAACAGTCTTTGATCCACTGCAAGACTTGGCCTCTTCACAATAAGATGAATAAAATGCTGCTTCCTCCAGGAATACTACTTAAGAAGGAAATTCAGCCTTCGTTATTTCAGAGACTCCTGTATCTGTGGTTTTGACTGCCGGGGGTGGAACTACCTTCAAATGCTTGGTCTGGAATCTCTAAGGTCACTGTCCCCTTAGCCAATCAACAGGGTGAGTAATTGGCCTCTTCTGTCTCTGTTTGCTGTGTTTAAAATGGGGACAGCAGCTGATGATGCAGCTTAGTTGATAGAGCACTTGCCTGGCAGCATGAATCCCGGGTTGGATCCCCTGCACTGCATGAAATGGGCATGGTGCTTCACACTTGTGTGTAGAGGAAGGAGCGTCAAGAACTCAAGGTCATCCTTGGCTGAAAAGCAAGTTCAAGACAAGCCTGGGCTACATGAGACCCTGCCTCAATAAAATAAAGTAATAAAATAAAATAAAATAAAAATAAATTAAAATAATAAAACTAGACATTGGCAGTAGCTGTTCAGTGGGCTTTCTAGGGAGTAGATGAATTGCAACCTGAAAGACTCTGCAGCCAGTATTTGGCATTATATGGTGAGGAGTCATGGCTTCCACACCAATTTAAGCTTGAGCCCCTGCTTTTGTGCAGATTTTAGACTTGATTGCCTCCTGCCTCACTTTTTCTACCTGATCTGTAAAATGGGAATAGGAATATTAGCTCTATCTTAGAGCTGGAGCCAGGATTAAATGAGATAATACTGAAGTTGCACAGCATGTGCACAGGGGGGCAGACCTTGATCTTGAAGCCTGAAGCTGGTGGTGTAGAAGCTTGAAGCTCTACCTGGGAGCCTCACTTGTTTGCTTGTTTACCCTGGTCCCAGCCCACCTCTGAACTCAGACTCTCAGGAATGGTATTTACCACAGCACTGATGAGTCACTGTCAATAGCTAACATTCATGTCCTTGGGGTCAGGGTACAACTCTATAGCACAACTGCCTGAATATGAATCCTGACTCCATGATATGTGACCTCAGACACCTTGGGTGTAACAGCAGCACCTACCTCACAGATGTGTAGGGCAGTTTCCCTGGGTAAGTCCATGGGAAGCAGGGTGACAGGTGCCAAGGGCAAGCACATGATATTCCTCTGTTCACATGTCTTTGTCACCACAGCCTCGACACTGGTTTGGGTGGATGGCTACATACTCTGATGCACTGTGAACTCAAAACTCAGACCTCCTTCCTCCTTTTTCCTCAGCACCAGGCCCAGGGGGCGGGCCCCTGTGCTGGAGCTGCATTATAAGAGCCTGCCCACAACTTTAGGGCCTTTAACTCCAGGCCTTACCAGGCTGCAGGACAAAGCCTCTACTTCTCCTGGGAACACAATCGCTACCGATCTGAGACCTGAAGTGCCCAGGCCTCCACTACAGTCCCTATGACTCCCCCAGGATGTGACCCTCACCCCTCCCTTGCCATAGTCCCTGACCCTCCTGGACCAACAGCCCCCACTCTTTCCTGGCCAAAACCTCCACTCACTCAGGGACACAGTCAGCACCCACCCTTCCCACAGCCTCTCTCCTCCATTTCTGAAGTCCCCTGCTCTTCCGGGCCATAGCCAGCCAACCCCCACAACTTCTCCTTCACAGCCCTTGGGCATGGTGAAGCCCCCTCCTAGAAGGAGGAGTATTTTGCAGGGCACCATCTCCTGGGCCTTCTTCCAGCTTAGCAGGGGCTCCGTCTCTGTGTTGGAAGCTAGGCAGAGAGAAGGACCCACTTGGCTTAGGGACCCACAGCCCTGCAAGCTTATCTTTGTAGGGCTTTCTGGGGTCCCCAAAAAGCTGAGGTATGCCCCCAACATCTTTTATGGAGAAACCCACTGTAAAGAGGGATCAGTTATAAGGGAAAAAGATAGTCTCCATTTCTGTTTTGTGGAAATACACCATCTGAGACATAGCTCCCCATCCTCAGATTCCAGGAGAAACCACAGAATATCTCAATAGCTAACAGGGAAGAACCAAATGTTGTTTGTTGAAAATAACTAACAGGGAAAGACCTACGGTTAAACATGTTTGCTCTTCCACCAGGATGTGCTCAATGAGTAAAATCCCCCCCCCCCCCGCATGGTGCCACCAAAGCCACCAGGTGGCCCCGTCCTATAAGTCTAAAAATCATGCTTCCTCAGTCCCTATGAATCGATAACAAAATGCCAAAACTGGAAAATTCCCCGTTTGCAGTTTTTCCTTTAAAAGCCCCCCCACCCCCAGCTTCGGGACTGCTTCTCCCAGCCTGCTGTCAGGAGGGTGGTGGTCCAAGCTCAGCTTGAATTAAAGACTCTTTGCATTTACATCAGAGCCGTGTGTCCTGGTGGTCTTTTGGGGGTCACAGTGATCTGGGCATAACACCACCACCTCACTCTATTCAGAATGGAAATCCTTTCTCATAGCTCCCACAGCTGGGGGATATTCTTGAACTTCCAATAGCACTGTTTAAAAGTCTCACAAGCTAGGGACTATTTTTAACCTCATTTACAAGATAAAAGGCTTTTCTTTATATTTGAATCTGTATAGAGAGGGCAAAAAGAGGAAGGAAATTGATAAAAGTAGACTCAAGTGTCCTTAGGCCCACTCCATCGTGGGGTGGCCTTTATTTCCTCAAAAGTGGCAGCACATGGAGGTGGCAAGGGGGATGGGGTGGCTGGAGACACTGGCCCTGTTCAGAGTTGGAGAGGGTTGAACTGGGCTCGCAAGCTGGACTTACTGTTAGTCAGAAACTGTTTCGTCCCAGTAAGACAAAAGCAGGGACAGAACAGATGATGGCAAATCTTTCAGGTAAATTCAGGTGATAGCCATGGGAAATCGTTTTAGCATCTGCTGTTGGACCTTGGATGCTGCATGCCCTTGAGAGCTGGCCTGGCCTTCCTGTGTCCATTTCTTCAGCTGACACACAGCACACTTTTAGTCCCTGGAGAGTCCCTGGGAAGGGCCTGAAACCATGTAAGAGATTGTCTAGGGCTTAGAGAGATGGTTCAGCCTCCTCAGGTGTACGAAAAAGCCCACCCGTGCATGAGTGCGTATGTGCACGCGCGCGCATGCACACACACACACACACACACACACATGCACACTAAAAATAATCTAAAAATATTAAAAGGCTGGGTCTAGTATGGTGGCACTTGAGAGTCTCCATTAACATTGTCAGCAATGTCTGTGCCACGCCATGCCTAACCCTGTGCCTGGCACAAGAAGGCACTTCTAAGGTGAGCCTCTCTCCTGTAGGCTATATCCAGTGAGGCAGAGAGCTGGGCTGTAGGCCCATCTTGGTGGCCCAACCTCCCAAAAACCTGTGTCCATTGCTCAATAGCCAGGCATGTCCCTTTCTTCCTAGCATCCCCACATTTTACACAGTGGCTTTATCTAAAATAAACTTACACTCAGTCGTGGTGACAATAAGAGCTACTTAATAAAGTCTCTCCTGACATTAGCATGAGGTCCTGGTGTGCAGCCTCTGAGGATATACCTGAGGATATACACATGGCCAGGGGGTGAATCTGCCAGGGATTCTTGGAACAAGTGCATAATGAAGCTTGACTCAGAAGAGGCAACTGCAGGTGGCTTGAGGCCCAGTTTCTGCCTTATGGAATGTCTAGAAGAAAAAGAAGAGGTGTGAGCAATGTGGTGTCATGGGGGATGGAGGAGCAGGCTGGGATTTGGAAGACCAGTGAGTGGTAAGAACTCATAGGTGGACACTGCAGAAAAGAGGA
The DNA here is from genome assembly GCA_009823505.1 of Rhizomys pruinosus. Classification (NCBI taxonomy): domain Eukaryota; kingdom Metazoa; phylum Chordata; class Mammalia; order Rodentia; family Spalacidae; genus Rhizomys; species Rhizomys pruinosus. Next base: position 598,446 of record VZQC01009360.1, read on the forward strand.
TGCTCAAGCAAGGAAGTAAGGTGAAGCGGCTGATGCGCCCAAGCAGCAGACACAACTGGAGGGGACACCAAGGCAAAGAGACACTGAGGTGAGGGGACATTGAAGGCAAACAGAGAGGTTGAGCACATCTATGAGGAAGCAGATATCACAGTAAGTTTTTTTTTCCAAAGAAGCCAGCATGAAGGGTGGGAAACTATATACAACCATAATCTACACTCCCAGCCCAGTCACAGAAGTAGGACAGACTCAGAAGATGCCAGTAGATGGTCCAGAAGGGCTACTAAGGACAGATAGCTGGAGGAATGATGGAGAAATGGTGCTGGTAGCAAGTACCAAGGCCACTTCACCATGGAGGCCACTTCACCATGGAGACCACTTCACCGTGGAGACCACTTCACCGTGGAGGCCACTTCGCCGAGGAGGCCACTTCGCCGTGGAGGCCACTTTGCCGTGGAGGCTACTTCACCGTGGAGGCCACTTCACCATGGAGGCCACTTCACCATGGAGGCCACTTCACCATGGAAGCCTTCGGACATGCTCAGGCCTCCTTTGGGCACAGCTATGGTGCAGCTGTTTATGGAGGCCTGGGCCCTGTTGTTCTCCAGGGAGCCAAGACTAGCCTGTACGGCCATTATTATTTCAGAATCAGTACATGTATTATGACCCCTGCTCCCTAGCTTGTGATCTAGGGCTCAGCTTGCTACCCGAAGGTTCTGGAGAAGGCCAGTTGCAGCCTATCTCATGTATCAGGCATGGGGAATATTTGGCAGATATCTGCTGGAACCCAGCTAGGTCAAGCATGGGATCTGAAGGCTAGTCTTCAGGCTGGGGGCTGGAGACACTCAGTGAGGTGGGGTGGCTTTTAAAAACCTGACTTGAGGCCATTTTCTTTTCTTTTCTTTTTTTTCCCCTTTTGTCTTTTTGAGACAGAGTCTCCCTGTAGCCCCAGCTGTCCTAGAACTCTCTAGGTAGACTAGGCTGGCCTTAAACTCACAGAGATCCACCTGCCTCTGCGTCCTGAGTCCTGGAATTAAAGGCATGTGCCACCACACATGGCTAAGGCCATTTTCTATCTACTTACATAACTAATGTACTCCAGATCTATTGAGGAGACACAAAACCCTTTTTTTTAGGGATACCAAAATTTGAAGTTTGTATAATGTTTATATGTCAGGAACTATTTTTTTCAACCATTTGATAACATGAAAACCATTCTTAGCTCATGGGTTGTAAAAATTCAGACAGCTGCTAAAACTTGCCTGAGAACAGTAGTTGTTAGCCCATGTTCTCGATGTGACATCAGCCAGTTCTGAGTCTTCAGATAAGCTAATATGTGGTCCATGTGGTTACCACTGCAGTGCTGTTTCAGGCGGCTGACTCCCAAGTCCTCTGTCCTGACTGACTCACCAAGCCTAAGACCCCAACTTTGACCTTCTTACTATTTAAGTCGAACCACCACTTGAAAGAAGGCCTTTGCGATGGAAAGAACAGGAAAATGATGATGGCCACACCGGTGACAGCATCAGAGACAAACCTGCAGACAGAAGGCCTAAGCATGTGTCCCTGGTTTGTGACAGGCCACAGACTTTTAAAGGAGTATGAGTAGAAGGCAAGAGGCCATCTGAGAGGGACAGTGGGGGCAGCTAGGCTCTGTGGAACACCATCCTGTGTTGTACCCAGTTCTGATGTGGCTACACAAGGTGGCCCAAGACATTTCACAGGATGCTCTGGGGCATTTTGCTCCTGCCAGACAAAATCTTGTCTTCCCAGTCTGAGAACTAGAAGAGAGACTTGTCCAAAGAGGGAAGAATCTGAGAAGCACAGGATATCTAGGTCCAAGAACCCAGATAGACTACCTTAACCTGGATTCAAGAAGAGTCCTCTGTGTGTTCAGCTCCTGCTTGAATTCTTCCTGGCTTGGGGAGCTCAACACCCAGAGAAACAGCCATTTAAACCAGCCAAGCCCAGGTCCACCAGCTTTTTAGCAACTGCAATCCAGCTGCCAACTATCAAGGACCCACCTGTCTTTAGGGGAGCTTGGTAGACATGAGGACTTCAGGGCAGGCTTTGAAGGGTCAGAGAGCAGAAACAACTTGCTCGTGGCCAAACCATGGTTTGTGGAGGCAATGGGCCTTGAATCTAGACTTTCTGGCTCTGAGTTCAAAGAAGCCCAGAGCCCATTGTTAACAAAACTCTTGTAGCTCACACATTTGGAAGCATGAGTATTTAAACTGCCAAAAAGTTGGAAAGGGCAGGCCAGTCTCACAACATGAATGGATTACCACTCATCTGCTACCTTCAAAAAGGTTGAGCCTTGTGGCTGGAGAGAATGCTCAGTGGTTAAGAGCACTGACTGCTCTTGCAGAGGACCTGGGTTCAGTTCCCAGCACCCACATGGCAGCTAACAACCATCCATAAATCCAGTTCCAGGTATCTGACACCCTTTTCTAGCCTCTGCAGTCATTGGGAACATACACTCATAATAGGCAAATCCTGAGTTTAACATGTAGAGGGCAGCTGGGACTGTGCTTCAAAATTTTACACTTAGTCACTCCTTGAACTAGCTACTCCACTTCTAGAAATTTATCTTCAGAAATAAACACACACACACACACACACACACACACACACACACATACAACAAGGAGTTGGTTAAGTAAACGAAAGTGCCATGGTTTTATAGAATTCTAGGCAGTGTTAAAAAAGAATGAAATTATTTAGAAACTGCAAAGTGTTCATGATCAATCACAGTATTTTGATCTTTTTGTCACGTGTCCAAGTATGTACATATGTATCAATATGTGATATCCTGTTTAGCTGAACTTTCAACTTAACACAACCCAAAATATACAGGAGGAAAATCTCATCCAAGGAACTGCCTAGACCTGGTAGATACATAAGAAGGTGAAATGTTTCAGGCAAGAATATGGTCATGCGTTACTTAACAGCAGGGAACATCACAGAATGTTTTTATCTAAACCCAGACCTTAAGACCTCAAGTGGTACATATGATCTTATGGGACAAATGTTGTGTATATGAATCTTCAATGACCAAAATGTCATTATTTAATGCATGACTATATATATGTAAATCATATAATTTATATATGGAAATATATTATTGTTCTCTTTTTTGGGGGGGGGCTTTTTTGACACAGTGTCTCCCTTTAGTCTCAGCTGGCCTAGAACTTGCTCTGTAGACCAGGCTGGCCTTGAACTCACAGAGATCCGCCTGCCTCTGCCTCCCAAGTGCTAGGATTAAAGGTGTGTGCAACCACGCCTGGCTTCTCTATTTCTTTTTACTCTTAAAATGTGACAAAAAGAATTTAAACACATATGTGACTCATATTTAAAAAACATTTTATTTATTTATTTGTTTTTGTTTTCTGTATATGAATGTATTCCCTGCATGTACCTGTGTTACACAGCACCCTTGGAGGTCAGAAGAGGGTGTTGGATCCCCTGAACTGGAGTTATGGACAGTCGTTAGCCAACATGTGAGTACTGGGAACTGAACCCAGGTCCTCTTCAAGAGCATCCAGTGCTTTAAAAACTGAGCCATCTCTCCAGCCCCCGTCACTCACTTTTTTATTGCTACTTGCCCAGGGTTGGCACCATGCACATCACCCAACAATCAAGAGAATGCCCCGCCTTTGGGCAGGACCCGGGCACTGGGCCACAGGGTCCAGAGAGTCGGGACAGGGCCAGAGTGGCTGCACCTTTGGGTGGGCTACCCAGAACTCACCTGGGCAAGTAGCTTTGGAGCTGGGTTCTTCCCGGGTCTGAGGCCTTTTGGGCGGGACCCGGGTGCTGGGCCAGAGGGTCCGGAGAGTCAGGACAGGGCCAGAGTGGCTGCACTTTTGGGCGGGCTACCCAGAAGTCACCAGGGCAAGTAGCTTTGGAGCTGGGTTCTTCCCAGGTCTGAGGCCTTTTGGGCGGGACCTGGGTGCTGGGCCAGAGGGTATGGAGAGTCGGGACAGGGCCAGAGTGTCTGCACCTTTGGGCAGGTTACCCAGAAGTCACCTGGGCAAGTAGCTTTGGAGCTGGGTTCTTCCTGGGTCTGAGGCCTTTTGGGCGGGACCCGGGCACTGGGCCAGAGGGTCTGTAGAGTCGGAACAGGGCCAGAATGGCTGCACCTTTGGGCAGGCTGCTGGGCGGGGTAGATCAGGCATATATATCTCCCCCACACCATCGGTGAGAATCCAAGTGGACTCTTTTTTTTGGAGAACCTTCAGAACAAGAAGAGAAGAGTGCTTTGGCTTCCAATAGCCAATATAGCAACAAAATTGAAAAGCAGACAAGTCCATACTCCATAAACAAGGAGGAGGAAAGGGAACAAAAAAAAAGGCATCTGAAGGAGGAAAGCAAAACCATCCGCTATTTGTGATCTAAACCACAAAAGGGAAGCCCACATGCCAGGGACACGATGAAGGGACAACATGGGAAAGGCACAGGATAATCCTGCACCAAGCTCTACCAAACCTGTAGGAGACAGCTACAATGGGAACCCCTTGGAGGAGANCTGAGAAGATCCAGTACCCAATTCTGCCCCTTTAGGGAGGTACCATCCTTGCTGGAGCGGTTCTTCCCCAACTCAAGGCTTCTCTGCTCCATAGGGTGCTGGTAAGAGCCTGCCTTAGTCAGGACAGCTTGGCTTGAAACCCACAGTGGGCTGGCCTCTCCCACATCATTCATTCAACAATCAAGAAAATACCCTGGGGCTGGAGAGATGGCCTAGCAGTTGGTTAACAGCACTGACTGCTCTTGCAGAGGACCCGGGTTCGATTCCCAGCACCCACATGGCGGCTGAGAACTGTCCTTAACTCCAGTTCCAAGGGAAGGGAATCCGACACCCTCTTCTGACCTCCACAGCATTGCACCACACAGGTGCACAGACCTACATGCAAACAGTACATTCATACACATAAAAAAAAAATTTTTTTTAAAGCCGTTTGGGGCTGGAGAGATGGCTCAGTGGTTAAGAGCTCTGAACCCTCTTCCAGAGGGCCCAGGTTTGATTCCCAGCACCCACATGGCAGCTAGCAACTGTCTATAACTCCAATTCTGGGGGAATCTGACACCTTCTTCAGACTCCATGGGCACTGCACAACACAGGTGCACTAACACACATGCATATACATTCATATGCAAAAATAAAAATAATAAAAAATATTAAAGATACTCTTCTTTCGAACAAACAAAAAAGAAAATACCCCACAGTCATAGCCACAGGCCAGTCCAATGGAGGAAATTCCTCAACTGAGGTTCCTCCTTCCAGGTGTGTCAAGTTGACAACTGAAGCATCCAGCACACTTCAAATTTGGTTAAGTCACTCTAACTTACAACCCTAATGCAATATAAACGCTATACAGTAGCTATGGCGTATTACTTAGGAACAGTGACAAGAACAAATCTGTGCAGGTCCAGTACAGAAAAACAACTTTTTCCATTATTTTTGGCCTATGATTGGCTGAATTAATTAATGTGGAACTCGCAGATACAGTGGTACCTGTATTAACTGATTTATCTTCAGAACATTCACCTACCTAAGCACTTTTGAGAGGGAGATGTTAATAATAACCTTGTTCCATGGGATCTCTGTCTCTCCAGCTCCACCTGGTCCATCTCAGGCTCCTCCCACTGAATTCTGTGGGTCTGCAGAACCCAGAAAACATGCAGAACAGGATGAAAACGGCTTGTTTGGCAAACCTGTGGCACGGAGATAGAGGCTCATAGTGACTGTGGGCACAGGCATGGAGACCCTTGGCCCAGACCTGCTTCTGAGAAAGCTGAACCATTTACCCCCAAGGAGAACCCAGAGTGAGAGAGGGTGTCCCAGGATGCAAGTGACTCACATTTTGGAGTTCTGTACCCACTAAGGGTCCTACCTGAGCATCCCTAAACCACTTCTATCATTATTACCACAGGAAACTGGCCAGAATCCAGAAACAACAACAAAAGTAAGATAGAGAAAAAAAGAGAAAGAGACAGACAGAGGCAGAAAAAGAGTGGGAAATAAAAACAGAAGGGGCAGTGATACAGTCACCCAGACAGAAGGGGACAGATATTGAGAGGGGCCCACACAGGAAAGCGTACAGCCAGGCACGAAGGGAGGGATATTCAGAGCTGGAACGACAGAATCCCCATGTCTGGAGGAAGCAGCCAGCAGTGTACTCATTTCACAGACTTTAGAATGGAGTCCAAAGTCACACCAGAAATAGTGGCTGAACCAGTCCTTACATGCAGGTCTGCTGAAGCTTAGTATTTTTACCATAAGGAAAACATTAAAGCATTAAACAGGCCCAGAGCTCTGGGAGATGGTGTCAGCTACCCCAGGCACAGAAAGGACAGGGGAAAATCTCCACTCAAGTCCCTGAGCTTTATGGCCCCAATGTATCTACCCCAGCACCAGGGCCAGGCTGGAGCCATCTCTTGCCCTCCATCTCATGTCTACAGGCCACTGATCCTGAGGTTCCCCTGGGACTAGTCAGAGCCAGGCTTGTGGCAACTCCCCACCCCATGCCTCCCAAGTACTTGATGGGCCCCAAGTTCTGGAACTCTTCCCGGATCACGACTTGAGCCTTATCTTCTGCATCGGCTTTTACCTTAGATTTCTTCTTCCTCCAGCCCCTGAAACAGAAAGGGAGAGGCTAGAAAAGGTGACTGCAGGGGGAATGAACTTTTTAAATGAATATTTATTTATTTATTTATTTATTTATTTATTTATTTATTTATTTATGTGCCTGTGCCCTGCCCATGTGTGCCACGGTACACATGGGGAGGTCAGGACAGAATGTGTGGGAATCAGTTGTACCTTTCTACCACGTAGGTCCTAATGATTGAACTCAGGTTGTCAGGCATAGCTGCAGGTACTTTTACCTACTGGGGTAACCAACATTTTCACCTCCCTCCTCCCCTACCTGGCCTAGCCACAGTACACCCATTCTGAAGATTCTGACAGCTTGATACTTGGTCTCTCAGCTTCTGTCCTCACTTTCTAAATGATTTCCATTTATGTTTTTGTTGGCCCTTTAAATATGAAATGTGCCAGGCATGGTTGCACACACCTTTAATCCCAGCATGCAGGAGGTAGAGGCAGGCAGATCTCTGTGAGTTCAAGGCCAGCCTGGTCTACAAAGCAAGGTCCAGGTGGGCTGGGACTAAAAAGAAGACCCTGTCTCAAAAAATACCAAATAAATAAATAAATAAATAAATAAATAAATAAATAAATAAAATATGAACTGCATGCTGGGTGTGGAGGTATGTGTCTTTAATCCTGGCCCTCAGGAGGCAGGAGGATCTCTATGAGATGGATGCCAGCCTAGTCCACATAGTGACTTCCAGGTGAGTTGGGACTAAGGAGACCCTGTCAAAAAATATGAAATGCAATCAGTTATATTCTTGGGCTTAACATCCTTTCTTGGGTCAAATACACATATAAATAAACATAATAAATAAATAATCAGTGGGGGAAAAATATAGAAATTGTATTGCAAGTGGAAATCTAGTCCATGGTGGAGACAATTCTCAATTAGCACTGAAAAGATGGCTCTCCAGTCATGTTTAGACATGTAGATCACCACAATGGAATTGAGAGTCCAGAAACAAAGGCATTCCTCTATGCCCTGTGGAGCTTTTTAAGCTCTAATTACTTTATTTTCAATTCATTCCACAAAGTAGAGCAAGTGTCCCAACCCAACTGAGTATTTTGTTTGTTTCTGATGTGAGTTCTTGCTACGTTATGGTTAGTGTTTTCAACTTGACCCAATCACCTAGAAGACTGGCCTTCTGGCATGCCTGTGGGGGATTATCTTAATTACATAATTCAGGTGGGAAGGTTCATCCTTATTGTAGGTTGGATCACGCCCTGGACAGAAGATCCTGGTCCATATAAAACAGCGACATGAGCAGCTGTGCAGGTCTTCATTGCTCTCTGCTTCCTGGCTGTGGATGCAATGTACCAGCTGCTTCTCGCTTGTGCTGCCGTGATTTCCCTGTTGTGATGGACTATGCTTGAACTGTGAGATGAAATAAGCTTGTCTTCCTTAAGCTGCTTTTGCCAGGGCATTGTATCATAGCAACAGGAACAGAAACTAAGACAGAAATTGGTACTATGAAGTGGGGCTGTTTGTTGTAATAAACCTAACTTTGTGGCCTTTGGAACTGGTTTGTGGGATGAATATGGAAGAGTTTGGAGTCTGGGACTACAAAATCCCAGGAATGCTGGACTTGAGCTTAATAGGCTATTCTGGTGGGAGCTTGGACGATAAAAATGCTGAGAAAAATGCTGAAAGTGGTGGCCCAATTTGCAAAGTTTCAGAGGGGAACAAGGACCCAGTCAGGAACTGGTATAGGGACCGTTCATGTGATATTTTGGCAAAGAATCTGGCTTCATTTAACCTGTCTTGAGGACCTGAGCAAAGTTATATAAAGATGGGGGGATTTCAGGGGAGGAGAACATTGAGGCTGGAGCTGAGAAATTATCTGGAATTGTTCAAGAGGTGAGGACCACTGAAGAGAAACCTGTGCTGCTCTAGGACAATAGGCAAGGCTCTGTCCAGATTCATTTAAAGGAACAAACCCTGAGTTGTAGTGATCAGAAGTATCCTGCTCTTTGAATTCTTTGAAAACAACTATATAGGACAGTGTTTACTCAGAGTCAGCACACAGAAATTAGTACAGCTGTGGATTAAGGGGCCCAGGCTTCATCTCAAGCTGGTAGGAAACCTTGGCGACATTGTTCATATGGTACTGGTTTTGAAGACATGAAAGTTGCAATATTGGGGGACATCACAGAGACCACCAAAGATTAGGCAACACGTGGCAGGGTTGGAGTTCCTGTTAAAAGGCCCTGAGAGGCCATTATGTGGATCTGTGAGGGTGAAGCCTGAGTTGCAGTGCAGATTCAGGGATACTGGAGATGCCAGGACCATAGGACATCTGCCAAGGGCTGTAGGTATAGAGAGGAGCTGACTTAAGAAAAGAACTGTGTGTGCTACAGGTGGCAGGCCTGGAGGAGTGGGGTAGCCTAAGCCATTTCGAGCCCAGAACAGTACATTGCAAGTCCCAGATGCCAGGCATGGAGCTTCAGGATTGATGTTTGCCCTGCTGGATTTTGGTCTTCCTTTGGTTTGATTATTTGTTGCTATGTTCTAACTCTTCCATTTTGAAACAAGAATGTTTTCCTATGGTTTTACATGTTGGAAGTATGTAAGCTCACAGTTAAGAGATTTTAAACATTTAAAGTGTTAGAACTGTTAATAATCATGGGAATTTTAAAAGTTGCACTGGATGCATTTTATGTTTAACATGGTCTTCAGCCTATGGGGACAAAAGTTGGAAGGTTATGGTTTTAAAGTTATGTGTTTAGGTGTCAAGTTAACAAAAATTGGAGTTGTGATGGTTGGTGTTGTCAACTTGACAATTTCTTTAAATTTATTTATTTATTTATTTATTTATTTATTTATTTATTTATTTTGGTCTTTGTGAGACAGGGTCTCCCTGTAGACCCAGCTGTCCTGGGACTCACTCTGTAGACCTGGCTGGCCTTGAACTCACAAAGATCCACCTGCCTCTGCCTCCCAAATGCTAGGATTAAAGATGTGCACCACCATGCCCAGTTAATATTATTTATTTTTTATGCATATGAATGTACTGTCTGCATGTAGGTCTGTGCACCCATGTCATGCAATGCCATGGAGGTCAGAAGAGGGCATCAGATTCCCCTGGGACTGGAGTCAAAGATGGTTCTCAGCCACCATGTGGGTGCTGCAGATCGAACTTGGGTCCTCTGCAAGAGCAGTCAGTGATCTTAACCACTAGGCCATCTCTCCAGCCCAACTTGACAAAATTTAAAATCACCTGAGAAACAGGTAGAAGAAATATCAAAACACACCACTTTGTACTGATTTGATTTTTGAGCTACATGTGAGACAGTCTAAAAAAAAACCAACAGTTAGAGGTATAGCTTGATTGTTTGTCTACCATGTACAAAGTCCTAGGTTTGTTATTCCCAGAACCACAAATAAAACAACAACAACAACAAAAAAAAAACAAGCTGGGTTTGGTGTAACATGCCTTTAATCCCAGAACTCAGGAGGCAGAAGCAGGCAGATCTTTGTGAGTTCAAGGCCAGACTGATCTACATAGCAAGTTTCAGAAAAGCCCAGGCTATGTAGTAAGATCCTACCTCAAAACAAACAAATTAAAAACATGAAAAACCCTTGCAAATGTATTTAAATAGAGAACTTCATATTGAATACATAGATGGAAAATAAGAATCATGTCATGGCCTGGGGATATGGCTCTGCCATAAACTGCCTGTCTTGCAGCCTGAGTGTGATCCCCAGAAGTCATCTGGAAAAGCTGGGCATGCTGGTGCACAATTTTAACCCCAGTGCTAAAGAGGTGGAAATATGTGGACCTATGGGGGTCAGTGACCAGGTAGCCTAGCCTACTTGGTGAGTTCCAGGTCAGTGGGAGATCGTATCAATAAAAGAGGTGGAAAGTGCTTGAGAAATAATATCTGAGGTTGTCCTCTGGCCGCTATGCACATGTGTAAGCAAGTGTGCATACAACCAAACACACATGGGTGCATGCCCACAAAAATCTGTTGTCATAAATAGAGAGTATAAAACATAAAAGCAAAGAATTCTCCCCAGCCCTCCCCAAGAAGGAATTATGCCTACCTGCAGCTCATGCTGCCATAGAGGGAGGGGATCCAGAGCCGGCCTACCAGCAGGAAAAGCACCATGAGTGGGAAAATGAAGATGAACCAGAAGCTGAAATTCACCACATAGCACTGTGGGAAGAAACTGGAGGACAGAGGGAGGGGAGGGGAGAGACAAACTCCAGAAGGAAGTGGAAACACTGAAAAGACCCCATGTTGAAATAAAAAAGGAAAACAACGAGCAAAGCAAAGAGCTACAGGAAGAGATTGAGAAGCTTCAAAGGAAGTGGAAATACTAAAAGAAATCACAAGATGAAATAAAAAACGAAATCAAACACTTATCCAATAAATGGGAAAGAAATGGAAAAAAGCCTCAGAAGTAGAATGGAGGAAGCAGAACAAAGAATATCAGACCTGGAAGATAACACAGAACAACTAAATACCTCAAGTAAAGATTATGAAAAATTTTTAAATGCACAAAAGTGGAACAACCAGGAATTGTGGGACACTATGAAAAGATCAAATCTCCACATCATAGGGAGAGAGGAAGGAGAAGAATCCTAAGAGAATGGTAATGCTCAGATCTTCAACAGAAAATATATAGATGAAAATTATCCCGAAACTTAAAAAAAAGACAAACCAATACAAATACAAGAAAAACATAGAAACTCAAACAGACGAGATTCAAAAAGAAACTCCCCACTCCATATCATAGTTAAAACACTAGATGCCCAAAACAAAGACAAAATTCTGAAAGCCACAAGAGAAAAACAAGTTACATATAAGGGGAAACCCATCAGAATTACAACTGACTTCTCAGTGCAAATTATGAAAGCAAGAAGAAGGTGGAGCAAAGCATTCCCAAAGTTAAAGGACTATAGATACCAAACCAGGTTACTCTACCCAGCAAAAATGTCAATTATAGTTGAAGGAGAGAGAAAGATCTTCCATGACATAAACAAGATGATAGAATACATGTCCGGAAAACCAACCCTTCAGAAAATACTTGAAGCAATTTGAAGGACAGAAGAGAGGAGCAACTATCCCCAGGCACCTAGAAAGGAAAATTAATAAAAGCATAACTGCAGAAGTAGAAACCTAGACCAAAAATGCAAAAGGATAATAAGGTGAAAGGAAGCAATGCACATCTTTAAGTTATATTAATGGACTAAACTCCCCAATCAAAAGACATGTAATGGGAGATTGGATTAGGAAACAGAACCCAACTATATGCTGTCTACAAGAAATGCATCTTACCCTCAATGATAGGCACCAACTGAATGTAAAAGGATGGAAAAAATACTCCAAGCAAATGGTACCATTTCCTTAAATATTAGTGACATTGAATATTTTTTTTCTCTTTTTGAGACAGGGTGTCCCTGTACTCCAGCTGTCCAAGAACTCACTGTGTAGACAAGGCTGGCCTTGAAGTCACAGAGATCTACATGTCTCTGCCTCCTGAGTGCTGAGATTAAAGGCATGTGCCACCACACCTGGCATGTTGAACAATTTTTATTTACTTTTTTACTTTTTTAAAAAATTTTAATTTTTTTTGTATGTGTATGAATGTACTGTCTGCTTGTGGGTTTGTGCACACGTGTCATGCAATGCTGCGGAGGTCAGAAGAGGGTCTCAGATTCCCCTGGATCTGGAGTTAAAGATGGTTCTTAGCCACCATTTGGGTGCTGGGGATCAAACTCGGGTCCTCTGCAAGAGCAGTTGGTGCTCTTAACCGCTAGGCTATCTCTCCAGCCCTGCATGTTGAACAATTTTTAAGTTGCTTCTCAGCCAACTTTGCTTCTTCATATGTGAAGTCTTTGTTCAGCTCTTACTCCATCTTTGAGTGGCTCATTTGTGTTCTTGTTCCTTTGTATTCTGTGTAATTTATGCACTCTGGATGTTAATGCTCTGTCACATGTGTCACTGGTGAAAGTGTCCTCCCACTCTGTGAACAATTTTTAAGATGTCTCACAGCCATCTTTATTCCTCAGTGGTGAAGTTTCTATTCAGCTCTTTACTCCATTTTTTGAATAGGTCATTTGTTTTACTTCTTTGTTTTTTGAGTAGTCTAATATTCTTGACATTTATTGCAGCTTTCTTCACAATAGTGAAAAGCTGGAACCAACCCAAATGCCCCTCAACTGATGAGTGGGTGACAAAAGTGAGGTACATCTACACAATGCAGTACTTTTCAGTGGTAAAGAAAGATGACATCATGAACTTTGCAGGTAAATGGATGGAACTCGAGGACATTATGTTAAGTGAAGTAACACAGTCCCAGAAAATCAAGCAGTGAATGGTTTCTCTCATTTTTGGATGCTAACGCCAAATCCCCAGAAGAAAGGCAAGCTGAACAACATTATTTTTATATTTCTGTTTATCAGAAAGCAACTATTTTGTTATAATGTAAATCGCTTAAAGGGTTCTAGAATCGATCCACCACTTACTTTCAGACTCTGTAATTAATGTATATGAGTGGAAAGTATGTATTCACAATTTAGAGTAATATAAAATTAAGGGAAGAAAATGTGAATTCCTAAACATTAAGAAAAAGACTGAGAGAAAGGTGCAGGACCATTATGTCAGACTGCATGATCTGGGGTGAGATGGGGGAAGGGAAAGGGGAATATGTCTAAACTGAACTGAAAAATGATGTCTGAAATACACAAAACATCAATAAAAGCATTATTAAAATGATAAGCTAGATATTATATTGAGTAAAGATAATTGGCTTTGGACCAATAATAAAAAAGAATGTTTTTTTCCTATGCCTATAACTTGTAGGTTACCATGAACATTTTCTTCTATCATTTTTCAGAGTTTCTGGATTCAGGTTGAGATTTTTGACTCACTTGGACTTGACTTTCGTACAGGTTGAAAGGTAGAGGTTTAGTTTTATTCTTCTACACGTAGTGATCCACTTTTGCCAGTACCATATGCTGAAGATACTCTTTCCTCCGTTGAGTCTTATTGGCCACTTTGTCAAACATGAGGTGGCTCAAATTGTATGTGCTTACGTTTGGATCTTCAATTTTGTTCCCTTGATCTACAGTTCTGTTTTTGTGCCAGTACCAGGCTTACTTTATGACTATAGCCCTGTAGTATAGTTTGAAATCTGGTATAGTGATCCTCCAGGCATTGCTCTTTTTGCTCAGAGTTGCTTTGGCTGTCTGAGGTCTTTTGTTTTTCCATATGAATTTTAAGATATTTTCTGTAAGTCTGTGAAGAAACTCATGGGGATTTTAATTGATATTGCATTGAACCTGTATATTATTTTGGGTAGGATGGTCATTTTTACTATATTAATTCTTCCATTCCATGCACATGGGAAGGCCTTCCATCTCATGTCTTCTACAATCTCCACCTTAACACCAGAGAATACACTTTCTATTCAGCACCCCATGGAACATTCTCAAAAACTGACCACATACTGGGACACAGAAAAAAAACTCCACGAATACAAAAAAAATGAAATTGTTTCATGCATTCTATCAGACCACAGTGCAATAAAGCTCAATATCAACACCAGGGTAAGCCCTACTATCTACAAGAACACATGGAGACAAAAAAACACACTCCTGAATAATGAATGGGTCAAGGAAGAAATAAAGAAAGAAATAAAAGCATTCCTGGAAAAAATGACAATGATAATACAACACAACAAACCTATGGGATACTCTTATTAACTTGATGCTACAAGGTAGCATGTGTAGATTCTGTTCTAGTCATTTCTATTTAATATAATCTTCGCTTATGGCATATGTAGTGGAGGTACTTTCCTTAATTTAGGAAAATTTTCTTGTGTAATCCTGTTGAAGATCTGGTCAACTCTATACATGTGAGAATTTTTTTCCTTCAATTATGAGTATGATTTGCAAAACTTGGATTTTCATGGTGTCCTACATTTTGTGAATATTCCATTCTTTTAAAAAATTTCATATTCTCTGCTTGAGTGGTCCAGTTATCCAACTTTATCTCCCAGGCTTGAAATTCTCTTTTCTAACTGATTCTTTCTGCTTGTTTGGCTTTCTACTCTCCTTTAAAATAGGCTTTTTGGCCGGGCGTGGTGGCACACGCCTTTAATCCTAGCACTTGGGAGGCAGAGGCAGGTGGATCTTTGTGAGTTCAAGGCCAGCCTGCTCTATAGAGTGAGTTCCAGGAAAGCTGGGGCTACAGGGAGACCCTGTCTCGAAAAGACAAAAAAATAGGCTTTTTGAGTCTTTCTTCTTTCTTAATTTTTTGTTTAACTTTTGAGCATTTCATACAACATGTCTTAAACAAATTCAGGCCCATTCCCCGTTCCATGACACCCTCACCCTGCCATAGATAGTGCATTCTGCCATACATGTCTTGCATCATTTCTCAGTCTTTTAAAAAAAAATTGATGCAGAATTTTACTGTTTGGGGCAGAAGTTTACTGTTTCAGTAAGTTCTTTGTACAAGTCTTTTTTTCTTATTTTTTTTGTTCCCTTTGAATTCACACTGCTCCAAAATATGCATACACCCACAACTCCATACTTATAACAAAATTACGTTGTCTGCAGCATTTAGTATCATTTGTTTTCTTGAGCATAGCCAGTCTTACCAGGGTAAGATGATATGTTTAGTGTCTTTGGTCAGGTTTTTTTCTGAGGAATTTTATTTTTTCTTTTATGAGGCTATTGTGAATGGGAAGGTCTCCTTGTATTCCTTCTCCAATTGTTTGTTGTTGGTATAAAGAGAGGTTACTGATTTTTCTAGATTAATTTTGTAGCCCACCACACTAATGAAACTTTCAATAGTTTCTAGGAGTTTTTTTGTGGGGTTTTTGGTGTCCCTTAGGTCAACTACCTTGTCATCTGCAAAAAAATGATATTACTCATTTAATAGTACTCCTTTAATTTCCTTTTCTTGTCTTATTGCTCTAGAAAGCATTTAAAGCACTATATTGAAAATGAATGGAGATAGGGGCAGCCTTGCCAGATTCTTGACTTTAAGGTGATTGCTTCTGATTTTTACCCATTTGGAATGATGTTGGCCGTGAGTTTGTTGAATATGGCTTTAATTGTGTTAAGGAATGTTCCCTGCACTCCAATTTCCTCTAAGATTTTTCTTTGACTCTTTTTTGAGACAGGGTCTACAGAGTGAGTTTCAGGCCAGCTGAGACTAAAGGGTGGAATATTCTAAATATACAGAACAAAGAGAAGTTCCTGAAAGTTGAAAAAGTTGTATATAAATTCAAATTGGCTAAAAGGATTCATGTCCACCAAACTATCCCCATAGAGACTAAACTAAGCACTACAAATGACTGAATAAAGGAATCACCATGCCCAAAAGGCCATAGACAGAAAAAAATTATATATATATATATATATGTGTGTGTGTGTATCATCTGTTGGTCCTTTAATCATGTGTGGCCACAGTCCACATGGTGTTCTCTCCTAGAACCAGGCTGGCAGCTTCTCAAGGCTGTAAGCCTTAGAGACAGTTCCTAGGTTGAGCTCTGGCAAGGAGAGGGGAGGGAACCATGGAAAGTTACTGGATGGGCAAAGAAAGACTGGACTCAGAGAAAGTCCGGGAGATAGACTTAGTTTTATTCATGCCAGCAGTGTGTTTATATACTAAAAGCTACTGTGCTCTGGGCAAGGAAGTGGGGGGCAGGAGGAAGGGAAGGGTGAGCCAGCTTAGCTCCTATCAGGGGGCTGTAGAGCTCCTGTTTGTGCAACCAGTGAACTAGAGGTGTCACATTTTGCTCAATACCTCAACGGAAGGGGCCATCTTGTTCTGGAACTTTGCAGAGATAGGCAAGGCAGGAAAAACACTGTAATATCCCAACCTTATGGAGCTATAGATAACTCACAGAGACAACTGAATGCCAACAGAGATATCAGATAACTCTAGGAGGTTCCATGGGACAGGTTTTACAGGTTCACCTCAAGCCAGGCAAAGTTTCATTCCTACAAAGGTATATACACAGAAACACAAAAGAAGGCTAAGAATACATATAGAAACTAAAATGAAAATAACCAATACACATCTTTCAATACTAACTTTAAATACCAGTGACCTCAACTTGCCAGTAAAGAGAAACAGGATAAGAGAATAGATTAAGAAACAGAATCTAGCCGGGTGTGGTGGTGCATGCCTTTAATCCTAGCATTTTGGAGGCAAAGGCAGGTAGATCTCTGTGAGTTCAAGGACAGCCTGGTCTACATAGCTAGCTCCAGGCCAGCTGAGACAGGATACCCTGTCTCAAACAGACTTACAAAAAGAAAAAGAAAAGAAACAGAATCCATATTTCTGTACTTTTCAAGTAATGCATCCTTCCTTCATGGATAGACACCAACTTACCCTGAAAGGACAGAAGAAATATTCTAGGCAAATGGCACTAATACACATTCAGGCATTGTTCACGCTAATATTTGATAAAGTAGACTCAATGTAAAGTCTGTCAGGAGAGATAAAAAAGGTCACTTAATTCTGATCAATGGAATAATGGACCCAGAATGCATTAAAACCATGAGCATACATGGGCCAAACTCTGGTGCATCCATTTTCATGAAAAGAGTACTATAGGACTACAAGACAACAACAAACTCAAAGTCAGTAATAGAAGGTGCTTTTGGTATGCCAATATCTCTAAAACACAAGTCGTCTTGACAAGGAATAAACAGAGAAGCATCTGAATTAAATGATATCACATACTAAATTGTTCTAACAGACATGTACAAAACAGTCCACCCAAGAACCAAAGAATACACATTCTACACAGCAGACCATATAGGTCACATTCTGGGGCACTTAACTGTCGCTCTCCTCATCGCTCTCTGTTCCTGGCCAGCAGGAAAAAGGAGAGGACAAACTCTTGTTCTTCCAGACGCAGTTTATTCAGGCAACTCATACACCAACTCTCTCTCTCCTTCCAGTGTCCCCTACTCATATCCCCTCTCTCAACCCTGCCTCCTGCAAGGGCACAAGCGCCGTGGCAGTCTCTCATTGGTCTGTAAACAGTATGCGCAATATACGGAAGCAGCAGACATGCTAAAATATGAGGGGTTCAAAGATGTTTTGGTGGTATACCTCACTTAATTGGATGGGATGAAGCTGGAAGCAGTTACAGGCAACAATCAAGATCCCGCGCCATAAGTCTGGCCATGGTCCAAATCGTCATTTTGGCCAACGCCCGCTTTGCACATCTCCCCTTTTCTTTTATAATATGGCAGAGAGAATGCCTGTCTTAGGTTTCCCCTGCAGAGGTATTCCTTAACCATCATGGGGTCAAACAAACAGAATGGGTTTGTTCCCTGTCTTATGTTGGTAATACATGTAGCGGGTCTTACCCGTCTTTTACTACTTCTCTAGCATGCCAAGCCAAACTTGAGGTGAAATGCCCAGTTCAATAGCGGCAAGAGCCTGTACGAAGAACGCTCTTACTCTGCACTGATTGTTCCGCATACGCATCAGACACCACAGACAAAATGACCCGCGCAGGATTATACCGCAACCCAAACCCGCTATTCCAGCCTACTGCTGTAGGTGAGACACCTCCTTCGACATCCAAGAGATAAAAACCTCCGACATGAACAAGTCTACTCGTGTAGAGTCGATGTGCACGATGGATGAGCAGAGTTCTTCCAAAAGAGAGTCAAGTTCACCAGACCAGCTTCCTGTTAAATGATATGAGAGACGGCGTGATAGATTAGCTGCATGGCTCAGATTCTTAAAAGGTACAGAGGTAATGTCGAGCCCAGAATGTCTCCATTCACAACCCAACTGTGCTATCTGTATAAACACATCGAGCTGATCCTGCACAAAAACCTAAATCAACCCATAATTGGGAGGTGACATAATGCCTTGTTTTAAAATGATTTATTAATATGCTGTGATTGGTCAATGCCTCAGCAACACCAGCTGATAAATTGTTAAGTGCAGCCACTTTCTGAACAGTTGACGTCAGGGAAACTGCCGCAGCTGTAGCCGCAGTAGCTGATGCTGTGATTGCCACGAAATACCACCGCTAAAGGAAAGGTGGTAGCATTCCAACATAAAGCATAGAAACAAATACTGTTACCCGTTTGACAAAATTCAATTGGTGGTGACATTATTTCTTTTCATGTTTCCAGTTAGTAGTACAATTAGGAAACAAAGGGGGGGCATACTGCAACAGGCAAGGCGGGTAATTGTTGAAAGGTGCCAAGCTCCTCTAGCCATGTCGCGCCATTTGGATTGTCCGACTGGTCCCCGGAGGGTGGTTGCAATCTAAACCAGCCTCCCTCCGTCTGGTTTATGCATATGTACACATTCACTGTCCTGGGATATGTTTGTAATTCAGTTTGATAGCACAGTAATCCATTTAGGGCAGGTGTATGGTCTCTTGTACTGCTGCTAAAGTGTCATCTAATGGTAACAGAAAAAAAAAGAAGAGACCTTCATGTTATCATTGGTTGTAAAAAAAGGCAGGGGAATACTTGCACCGAATGGGTGACTGGGATAGGTTAGGGAACACTGTCATCAGACCCCAACGAAGCTCTTCCATCATCGTCATGGGCCATGGCCAACATCATCGCGAGTAATCCCACACTTTCCAACATTCTTGAATCCACTTCACCGCCGTGAGTTCCTTTCTGAGAATCCAATAGGTTTTGTTGATGATCTTGAGGAAAAACACAGACAGATCCTCTCGCCCATGTTAGGACCGAGTCCGATGGGCCAATACTTTTCCTGTATGTAATTGTAATCTATCCTCCACTAATTAAAACAAAGCCTATTAATAGAGAAGTTGTTTGTCTGTTTGTGTGTGCCTGTCCACAGCTGACTGCCCGTGATTCGCTTATCTATTTACAATTAATAGTAAAAATAGCAATCGCAAGTCTTTCCTCTGGAGGAGAGCCAGAGGCTAATCCCCCCTTTTGTTTTTGAGAGACCACGGCATCTCCATTTAAGTATATCAGCGATGAGCTGCTCAATCTAATGACCCTTGTCAACTTGTGGATTTGTACGGCAAAAGCTGTAGAGTGAAGGCAAGCCAACATAACATCAAAAACAGAAGGAGGTAAAGAGATGCCTCAGTGGTAGGTCCAGGCCATTGTCATGTGGTCTTTAACTCTATTTAGGCTGTCCACAAGAGGCTTGCACACTTTGAAGCCTAGGATATCAGAGATAATGTTCCATCACCACGCTTGGTGTGACATGCACGGTGTATTTCTATTTCCTTCGCACAGGTGTAGTGGAGAGATCAAATAATAATTCTGATGGTGGTATTGCATCTAGAGAACATTCACATCATTATTAATGTGCACAAACATTAAAGGTTCCCAGAGGATGTGAGGACATCCATCTGCATTATCAATTAACAGGAGGAGACCCCTGGATTAATCCCAAGGGACTGTTGTGGCAGAAGTGGGCACATTGATGACAATTTTTTACAATGTCGCGAGCATTGGCTCGAGAGGTGTGAAATCGGGAGGCAAGCATTTTAGAATTAACATGAAAGTGGGAGTGAAAGGTGCGTGAAAGTTCCTGAGGGGAGGAGAGAAAACACATCAGAGCTCTGGACACCTTATCAACTGAATCGTTGCCTTCAGCTAGCTGGCCAGGCAGTCCGGTGTGAGCCTGAATATGCTGAACAAAGAATGGGTGGTCTCTCTGGAGAATTAGCATGTGTAAAGTACTCAGAAGAGACCTGATGGCTGAACTGAGGTTGATCTTTCCTACTACCTCTAGCTTTTTTAGGATATTAACTACATATTGACTGTCAGAAATTAGGTTGAAAGGAGCATTAAAGTCTGAAACACTGTTATAACAATCTTGAGATCAATAACTTGAGAGGAGGCAGGAGAGAATGGAACTAAACTGTTGTGACCGGAAGTAAGTGCACACTTGTCCACAATTATAAGTTCTCCTTCGGCCTGTCTATAGATCCATCTGTGAATATGAGAAGGGCACTGTTTAGCAGGGCAGATGCAGTGATGCGGGGGAAAATTACAGGATGAGCAGAAGCGAGATGCAACAAAGGGTCTGGAAGACTGGAAAACATAGGGCTGGATTTTGAGCAGCTACCTCCCTCCAGCACTCCGGATGAAACGAAGTGCCAGGTATCACAAAAAGTGGAGGGGGTCCTGGGGCCATTGGCAGTAGCGGAGGTCCTGGGGCTGCCGGCTGTATGCTAACCTTCACTTGCTCCATCCTTTCTACCAAACTCTCCAACTCATCAGCCAACATGTCCCGCTCTTCGTCCTCAACCCCCTTGGGTGGCACCTGTTCCTCTTTTAGCTGCTGTAGAAATTCTTCCCCTTTTTTTTTATTTCTGCTGCACAGCTCCCTTCATGGCCCAAGCAATTTCCTATTAATTTCCAAATCGGAACTACACCTCTCTGCAGAATTCCTTGTTCCTCAGCAAACATTAGGTCCCCCCCCAAACTTTCCCCAGCAATGTGGCATGAGGTTTCCGGTCACACGAAACCAGGGCGCGATCTCATCTACTGCTCCTAAGAACTCATCTAAAGTTTGGGTCTTTATGCCAATTCCTTTCATTTTCAGCAGTTCCTTTAAGGTATCGTGCAATGGCCACATTGAATTTGAATTCCCCATGGTATCTACTCCCAAGAACCTTATAGTCTCACCTTACCTGGGAACTTACCGGCTAGCCCACCTGCCTGTGTCTGGTTCTGAACTGTGCTCGCACCGATGGAGGTTCCCCGTCCGGGCCACCACTTTTCGCTCTCCTCGTCGTTCTCTGTTCCTGGCCGGCAGGAAAAAGGAGAGGACAAACTCTTGTTCTTCCAGACGCAGTTTATTCAGGCAACTCATACACCAACTCTCTCTCTCCTTCCAGTGTCCCCTACTCATATCCCCTCTCTCAACCCCGTCTCCTGCAAGGGCGTGAGCGCCGTGGCAGTCTCTCATTGGTCTGTAAGCGGTATGCAAAATATACAGAAGTCAGCGGACACGCTAATGAGGGTTCAGGTTTGGCGTTCTCTTATTGGCTGGGGAATGAGCTGGGCAGTCAGGCAACAATCAGGCAATAAGACCTGGCTAGGGTCCAAAGCGCCATTTTGGCCAACGCCTGCTCTCCACACTTAACAAACCCTAAGAAATAAAAAAAAAAAGAAATAATTCTTGGTGCTCTATTGGTCCACATTGCAATAAAGCTTAAAATCAACTCTAAAAGAAGTTATAGTAAGTATAAGACCTCATGAAGATTAAATAACACATTCCTTCATGATGAATAGATCAATGAAGTAATCAAGAAAGGAAGAAATATAGTCCTCTACTGTCGCTATACAGTTTGACAAGAATCATTTGTTGAGTATGCTCAATTGATAGATATTTTGACCTCATTGTCAAAAATCAGATGGCTGTAGAATCATGTGCTTATATCTGGGGCCTTAAGTATATTCCATTGGTCAAATGACTGTTTTGATTACATTAACACACTCTTTTGATTAGCAAAGCTCTTTAATATGATGTGAATGTTGTTTTTTTTTTCAATCAGGTTTCAGTAAGCAGCCAGCCATCGCTTGGCTGTAACTCCTTATATAAACCAGTCTGAGCTTTAATCCAGAGAGTTCCTCCTGCCTATATGTCCCATATGCAGGAATTAAAGAAGTGTGCCACCATGCCTGAATCTGTTCTGTAGTATAAATTTAAATCAGGAATGTTGATACCTCCTGCAATGTTTTTTCTAATTGAGGGTTGTTTTAGTTATCCACAGTAAAACTTTTGTGCTTCCCTGGGAAATTTTCTCCACTTTCTGTGAAGAAATGTTTTGGAAGTTTGATCTGGATTGTTGGGTTGGTTGGTCATTTTCACAGTATTAATACTACTGATACATGAGAAATGGAGATCTTCCTTTTTTTGATAACTCGTCCAATTTTTTTTCTTTGATTAAAATCGGTATTAGAATATATTTTGAAGCTATCATGAATGGGAACATTCCCTTCATTCTTATGTCAGTATCTTGTTTTTGGTACATAGGATGACTACTGATTTATTTTTCGTAATTGTGTATGCTACTTTTTTGAATGTCTTCATCAACTGTAGAAGTTTTCCTGGGAGTCTTTAGGTTCTTTTATACTAGAGTCATGTAATGTGAGAATAAGGATATTTTGAATTCTTCCTTTCCAAATTTTAGTCCCTTTATCTCCTTAACCAGTAAAATTGCTTTAGTTAGAGTTTGAGCACAGTACAGAGAGACTGAATGTCCTTGTCTGGTTCCTAATTTTAGGGGAAATGCCTTGCACTTTTCTCTTATTAACTTGATGCTTACTGAGGGCTTGCCAGTTGCCAATTTACTGAATGATCCAACTCTTATTCTTTGTCTTCCATATCTGACTCTGTGAGCTATTGGTGAGAATTTCTTTTGAGGCTTTTCATTTGGCATCTTTACTTTTTCATTTCTGGTCTCATTTCAGCTGGGGTTTTCTTTAGCTTTCCTACCTCTACTTTAGTCACTTTGCTTGACTTCCTTATTTCATTCATCATTTTACCTACTTTGAATTGCTTCAAAATACATATATTTGTTCTTTAATTTCCTTGTCTAGAAGTTGTCCAGGGCATTTTCATTAGCATCCTTACTATGGTATTTGTGGGGGTTTTTGTTGTTGGTATTGTTTTTTGGAGAAAGAAGATGTTATCCTACTTTTTTGTATAATTTTGTGTTCCTGTGTTGGGATTTGGGAAACTGGAATTAGGTTGTTGATAGAGTTATTAGTTCTTTCTGTTCAAGTTATGTTTTTCATTCAGGAGCAGTGTGTGCAATGTTCAGGAGGGACTGAATTCACAGCAGGGTCTGCTACATTGATTTCCTCTGTTTGTCTGGTATTCATGGTTACAATTTGTATCATGGGTATTCTGCTTATCTGGTACAATTGGATGTTTTTGGGGGGGTTTTGGTGTAAAGTTCCCCTTGCAGCATTCCTGGGCCTCAAAGCCAGGCTGAGACCAAGTCAGGCAATTTGCAGGATGCAAGTGAGTTGCCAGTGGAAGGAAGGGCCTGAATCTCTCATCTATGTGTGTGGCCTATGTACAGTTCCTGATGAGAAGCATGCTGGAATCTATTGATTCCCAAATATAAGGAGAGGGTCATGAAAAAAAAATCTATGATCCCTGGCCCAGTGTAATGCCTCTTGTAAAACACATCAGAACAGGAAAAACCATTATTATTAAGCATAAGTGAAGTATTAAAGAAAAACAAAGAATGTGATAGTTTAGTGTGTTGACTCAAATCCCAAGACTCAGATGTCTGAGCCAGGAAATTGTTTATGATTTCACTCTGTGGACAATGCAGAACTTAATTTACCTTCCCCTTACCTCAGTCTGCACGGTAGTTACGATATAATTCTGGTTTCACAGGATGGATAAGTTATAGCTTTTAATGCATGTGATAATAGCATAAAATAATGTGACAGCTGTTTTTACATTTTCTCTAAAATATTATATAAAACCTTAAGAAGAAGAAATTGCAGATTGATGCTGATGACTTTATTAGCTAGGCAATTTATCCTGTTGGGAAAGAGAATTGACCTTGATGTCAGTAAAAATACTGTTTATGTCTGCACATTTTTTTTCCTATTTTGAGAAAGGCTGGAGCTGACCAGAGTCTGGTGGAAGAGCTCATGGAAATGTACATGATACTCACAGGAATAGTGCTTTTGAGCATTTAGGGATAGAACAGTCTAGACTCTGAAGAGACAAATCAATAATGAAAGACTTATAATTTCAGTGTAGCTGGAGATGTGAGAAGAATGTTTCAGAGTCTGGCCCATGCAGCTTTAAGTGGCCTTTCATCATATGGAGTTTTACAATAGACCAAATCTGCTGACTCAATGTAAAGAAGTGATTGTAAAAGAATGAGTTGAACTTGGAACTCTAGTTATCCTTCTACTAACTAGTAGATTTGATAGTTTGTCCAAATAATTTACTGACACAGACAGAAACTTTGGATCCAGAAAGAGACCTCTCTGGAAGAAGTGCCTTCTGTGAAGAACTTTGTAGGGGCTGAGGTGGGCGTTGGACTTGGGAATAATGGGGAATGCTAAAAGTGCAACTGGCCCCTGGTGAGGTGTCTCAGTGTCTAAACCTTAAGTGATTGCTATGCACACCTAGTGATGTGATTTCTATCTCCTGGATCCTCATCAACTTGGAAGGAGACAACTGACTGCACAAGTTTTCCTTGGACCTCCCCATGCACACTGTGACATGTGCACACCTTTACATCACATACACACAGTCACACACATTAATGATGATTATGATGATAAGAGTAAAATCTAAAAATGCAGTTGAAAGAAGAGTAGACAATGACTGTTGATTCTATTGGAAACTGAGAAAACTGTTAAGAAATCTGTAAGCCTTTTCCATCTTATCAGAAGAGGGTCAGTGTCAGACTTATGACTATTTTAACCCAAATTTATCAGGCCATTTTTTAATTAGAGGGTTAAATAGGAAAAAAATCCTTCTGTTAAATTCTAAAGAAGCCACTTGTCAAAAATGAAGAATGCTCTGGGTTCAACAATTGTTGAATTCAAAATATATGCTCAAATTTCATTTCTCCCTCAACATTCTCCAGGTCTGTACTGGCCAGTTTGGCAAAAAAAAATCCTGGTGCAAGATCTGACCATTCAAAGTGTGCCACAGCACCCCTTAGGATAAGAAAAAAACCAAGTTTGACACTTGCGTGGTGTACTTACATGCTTGATTTAGTAAGGCAACTCACCTTCTATGGAAGTAAAAATTTTGTGGTGGCAGAACTCTGGATTATGTGTCCATTTTGGTGAGGTCTTACAATATCTGTGTCTTACAGATTGATACCCAGTATGGTTCTCTTTCTCTATTAACAAGTGTCTGGGGTCCTGATTCCAAAGCTGGGATATGCACTGCAATATTCTGTTGTGCAAATCCTGTATGTGGAGACAATTTTCAGCTCTGGAACTAATTAAATTTTCAATC
The DNA here is from genome assembly GCA_009823505.1 of Rhizomys pruinosus. NCBI lineage: Eukaryota > Metazoa > Chordata > Mammalia > Rodentia > Spalacidae > Rhizomys > Rhizomys pruinosus. Next base: position 624,043 of record VZQC01009360.1, read on the forward strand.
CAAAAGGAAATTAGGGGGTGCAGGGATAAGGGATCAAAGGAAACTTCATGTTGAGCAGATAATCCTGTGCAAGAGGCAAACGTAAATACAGTTGAGAAAAACTTATATTCTGGCTTGGTGTTTGGAATATCCCCTAAGTTGTATGAATATAATTGAGATTTGTATTCAATTATGAAGTGACTGTAAACTCCCAAGCCACAGTTCCCATCTTCTTGAGTTTACCTGGCCAGAGACAAAGAACGCAATTACCACACAATACTCGGGGGCTGAGCTAGCAAATACCTTCATAGAGCATAAGGCAGTCAACACAGTCTCTGTCAGATTTCAAATTAGCCAAAGATTTCTATCGACTCACTGTGATGCTTTCTGGGTGCTTTCATGCTATAAAGGTGGTGGTGGTGAGGAGGGGTGGTTGGGCATCTGAACAAATATCATAAACACAAGTTAATGGATGGAAAACCAGGCTTACTTTTTGTTAAGGAGACGAATAAAAGACCTCAGACCAATGAGAATAAATTCCTACAGTTAGTAATCAGGACACAAGCTCCAGTATTGCGGAGACAATCTTTAAATGAAAGGGGAAAAGCAAATACAGTTTTTTAAATGCCATCCTTTTTTTTTCTACCTTAAAAGCCCATTGATAAAGGCACAGTATATTGAACAAAATTTGGTTCTGATACAGATGGGGTTATGCTACAGTGTTACATACTATGTTAATGACTAATGTTCTGTGAGTCAGGAGGAGCTAAAATAATGTTCTTTGTTTGGGATAGAGATCTGTGACCCTCCTTCCTCTTAAACAGCAACTACATATTAAGCAAGAGTATAAGAGCCCATCTTCTCATTTGGTTCCATTCCATGACCTGTCCCCATAAAGAATTAAATAAATCTTAGAAAGATCTTTGAAATCTTCCCTTCCCATCAAAGGAATCCTCTCAATGTTCTCACTCAAGGAGGTTCCTCTGGGTAAAGGAAGAATACTATTAGTCAGAATTTGCCTCTTATCAGTTCAAAGATCTGAAACATAAAATGGGAACAGAAAAATCCATATGTGGTGACACTTATGGTTTGGGTAACCATGTCCTCTAAAAGCTCTATATTTGAATATTTGGCTCCAGTTGATGGTGCTGTTTGTGGATAGATAGTCTGAACACTTGGGAGGAAGTATGTTTCTGAGTGAGTTTTGCAAGTTTATTTACCTTGCCTGACTTTGGGTTTCTCTCTGATTCCTGTACCTCCTTCAAGATGTGGGTCTTCAGGATATATTCCACCTTCACTTGTCATCATGGCTATATCCTGTAGAAGACACTTATCACTCTGGAACCAGAAACCGGATAAAGTCTTCCTGTGTAAGTTCTTTAGTCATGGTATTTTATCACAGCAGCAACATAGTAACTAATATAGAATTTGGTATCAGAGAGTAGGCTGTTGCTTTGAAGGTCCTCATTATGCTTATGTTTGGAGGAATGTGAATGATTTTTGAAGTTTAGACTAAAAAAAGCCAAAGAATTAGGTAACCAGAGGTTGACAGGTCATTTTGTTAGGAAGCTGGAAGAAAGTAGTGCTGAAAGTAATGTATATCCAGAGGAAAATATGTTGAACAACCGCCAGGCTATTTCTGGCACAGAATCCAAATGCTCTCTGCCCATAGACTAAAAGTTACTTGAGGCTAAATTAAAAATAAAGGACTAATTTCTTTGCTGGAGGAAATTTCTAGATAGCTTATCCTGGGATGTTCTTATAGAGATTGAATAATACACAAATCTAAAATGACATAAAGACCTACTGTGAGTGTAACACAATGAATACAAAATGTAAAAATTTGAGAGAAAAAGAACACTAAAATCTTGATTTTGGACCAAAAAAACCAAAACCTGTCCTAGAAGAAAGGCCTCCATTGTTAAGGTTACAGCCATTAATGAGAGGCTTCTCAATTTGCCGTTGAACAGTGGCATGAATACCTTCTGCTCTAGACCCAATCAGACTTACACATGAATTTGTGACAGGAAAAGACCTAAGGATTTTTTCTGATGATAAAAGCCACAATAAACCCAGATAGGCTGACTAGAGCTCAGAGGATGAACTCATACTGAAGCAAAGCATAGCTGAGGAGAGTAATTTGGTACAATAGACCATAACACAAATGACAGAATTATAAAATCCATGGGTGGGGGCTGTGGCAGGGTGCCAATGTAGAAGTGGGTATAAAGGGGATTAAGACTGATTGAAAAATTATGTATGAAATACCCAAAAATTCTAGAAAAAACCCACAATACATAAGAACTTCCAGTAATGTGGACAAAGGGCCCCAGATCCATCCAAATCTCAGAGTTGATCTTGGCAACATCATTCCTGCAATGCTGGCTTTAGGGACATGACCAGTGCAAGGGAGATGGAGTCACCAATTCATCCATTATGCATTCAGATAACAGCTGAGCTAGGGATAATAAGAGAGGTGATTCTCTGGGAGAAAACCATAATAGGTCAAGAGGCCCTGAGAATCCATTGGGTGAAGCTGTGATCATTCCTTGGCTATGGATAAGAACCCACAATGTTGTATAGGCCGAGACTGAAATTTCTGTCAAAGAGATGTGTATACATGAATTAGTACCTGCCTGAGATTGAAACATATGTTGCAAGCAGAAGAGCTGGAAGGTCTGACCATGTAGCCTTTGGAAATAAAATCCCAGACTTCAGAAATAGAGCTCCAGGATTTGGTGTTGGTCTTGCTTGGTTCCAGTCCTGTTTTGGTCACGTGTTTCATATGTATGTCCTGATTACTCCCTTTTCCAATGGGAATGTCTATTTTGTGCCATTGTATGATTGAAGTATATAAATAGGTTTTTAATTTCAGAAGAATTGACAACCTCCTCCCTCTTGCTTCTTTCTTGATTCTAAAGACATTACCATGCAGAAATCACTGTCTAGTTTGGCTGCCAGTGTGCAATGAAACTTGGAACACTTCTGTTACATTATGCTTTTTCCTTTCACAAGTTGAAAGTTTAGCTGATTAACCAGGCATGGTTGTGCACACCTTTAATCCTAGCACTTGAGAGGCAGAGGCAGGCGGATCTTTGTGAGTTCAAGGCCAACCTGGTCTACAGAGTGAGTTCCAGGACAGCTGGGGCTACAGGGATACCCTGTCTCAAAAAGACCAAAAAAAAAAAAAAAAAAAAGAAAGTTTAGCTGATAGGGCCCTGCCCTGAAAACACTCTTTACTTTGTTCAGGTGCTTATCAGTATTTCCTTAATGGTGCACGTCTAAAAAAACCAGAGCTTTTCTTCCAGTCCTTGTGTTGGCTTCAATATTCAACTACCTAGTGATTTCTTTCTCATGAGACAGGGTATTTTGTTTTTTGTTTATTTTTTATTTATTTATTTATTTATTTAGTTAGTTAGTTAGTTAGTTGTATGAATGTACTGTCTGCATGCAGGTCTGTGCACCTGTGTCATTCAATGCCACGGAGGTCAGAAGAGAGTGTCTGTATTAGAGTCTGCCTCACTTTCTCTTTCACTGCACATTCACATCACGCTTATCAGTAATAACTAAGCCAGAAATTCAACCTCAGACTTCCTTGAAGTTTCCTCCACCAAAGAAATTAGTCTATTATTTGCAAATTCACTTTCAGTCAAGTTCTTATGATGTACATAGAAGCCAGCCAGATTATGTACCAAATATTACAGGCATGGTCACTATCCCAGTTGCTGTTTAAGGTCATTGCTTTCCTCTTTTGAAAAATCCTGAGTCATGACTCTGAAGCTCTGTTTCTTATTAGAGTAATTAAATAAGCTCTTTCTACTGCATTAACTTGGTTTTTGATTACAAAATTCCAACGTATTCCATACCCCTTTTGAAAAATATGGTTAGTGTTTTCATACAGCTATTCTGTATTATCAACTTGTGTATTTGTTACTATTGTGTTGCTTCTATTACAAAACCATGGATATGTCAATTTACATGCCCACCTATGTTCTGGCTAGCTGAGTAACTGCCAGCATCGCAGCACAGATCTGGTGAATAAGCTGCCTGGCTGAAGCACCTGGACTCTAATCCACTTGGCTGAAGCACTGGGCCTCTGTGAGCCTGCCCTTGTGGCTTTAGCCAGACTGTGTTCTGGCTGGCTCGGCTGAAGCCCCCAAACTCTATGCACTGGTGTCCCTGCATGCCTACAGGCCCACCTGTGTTCCTGCTGGCTGGGTAACTCTGCCTGCACAGCTACACACGCCTGGTGAATAATCCACCTAGCTGAAGCACCCAGCCTCTTATCGACCTGACTGAAGTGCCTGGACTCTATGCACGTGCCCCTGTGGTTTTAGCCCACTTGTGGTATGGCTGAAGCCCCCAAACTCTATGCGCCTGAATCCCCACACAGCTATATGCCCACCTGTGTTCCTGCTGGCTGGGTAACACTGCCCACACAGCAGCAGATGCCTAGTGAATACTCCACCTTGCTGAGGCACAGGCTTCAAATCCACCTGGCTGAAGGTCCCTGCCTCTAATCTGCCTGGCTGAAGTCCCAGGCCTCTATGCATGTGCCCCTCCAGCTTTAGCCTTCCTGTGCCTTTAGCCCTCCTGTTCTCTGGCTGGCCCAGATGAAGCCCCCAGCCTCCATGTGCCCAAGACCCATGCAGCTACAGGCCCACCTGTGTTACACCTGGCTGGGTAACTTCACCTGCAGAGCTGCACATGCCTGGTGAATAAGCTCCCTGGTTGAAGCATCTGGCCTGTAATCCACCTGGCCAAATGACCCAGCTTCTAATCCACCTGACTGAAAGACCCAGCCTCTAATCTGCCTGGCTGAATCATTGGACTTCTAAATAGTCTGGCTGAAGCACCTGGACTCTATGTGCTTGCCTCTGCAGCTTTAGCCTGCTTGTGCTCTGGCTGGCCCTCCTGAAACCCCCGACCTCTATGTGCCCGAGACCCCATGAGGCTAAGGCCGGTTTGTGTTTTGGCTGCACAGCTGCACACACCTGGTGAATAATCCACCTGGCTGAAGTGCCTGGCCTCTAATCCTCCTGCCTGAAGGGCCCAGGTTTTAATCCGACTGTGCTGAAGCACCTGACTTCTTACCTGCCTGGCTGAAGTTCCAGGCCTCTATGTGTGTGCCCCTGCGGCTTTAGCCAGTCTGTACTCTGGCTAGCCCTGTTAAAGCCCCCAACCTCAATGGCTAAGTTTTTATGGCAGGAAAACCATAGCCTCCTTAGATAAGCTTATAGCGTGCACCATTTGCATCCAGAGGACAGGGCAGACATGCCTCAGGAGGGATAAGCTTTAGGAATGCTACACCTCAGCCCTGGGGGTTGGGCTGCAGGTTCCTGATGTTCAGTATTGCAAGTGGGAGCAGCTCCCATCTCTTGCTGACCTTCTAGGTTTTCAGGGTAAAACCAGCCTTCTAGGGTATTGGAGAAAGAGGCCATCTCTCTTATACTCAGTCATAATTGATTTATCTGGCCCCAAAGCTCCCCCTTTGTATTTAAAGTGGCGAAGTGTCATCATATTCTTCAAGTAGGGAGAGGGCCTTGTACTGCACCAGAACGCTCTTAGCTGCAACCTTAGGTAGGTTGTTAAGTTGCCCTTTAAAGAACTAGATAACAGGGCTGGAGAGATAGCCTAGCGGTTAAGAGCACCGAATGCTCTTGCAGAGGACCTGAGTTTGATCACCAGCACCCACATGGTGGCTAAGAACAGTCTGTAACCCCAATTCCAGGAGAACTCCAGTTCCAGGGGAATCCGAGACCCTCTTCTGACCTCCGCGGCATTGCACGACACGGGTGCACAAACCTACATGCTGACAGTACATTCATACACATACAAAAAATAAATAAAATTAAAAAAAGAACTAGATAACACAGGGGGCAATTACTAAGAGCACCCCTAAGGAGATGAGGGGTCCTATGAAAGGGAGCATCCAAAGGGTTACGGGGTTCGAGAACAAGGAGACACATGATTGGGAAGTGAATGGGACCTGAAGTTGTTTTGGAGGTCCTTAAGGGCTTTTACATTTTGTTCCACTACTCCAGACTCATAGACATAAAAGCAACATTCCTCCCCCCAAAACATACAGGTTCCATTAAGAATTTGTATCCAATTTTACACAGATGGTGAATTCAACTGTACCTCAAATTTTCAAGTCTGGCTGGAAAGGTCTGTACATATAATTATGTTGATTAAATAAAGTCCAGTTTGTATTTGCTGTGATCTCACAACTACCCCCATCTTCTTAATCCTTATACTCTGACACGCCCACTTCTTCCAGGGGTAGTCCCTAGATTGGGAGAAAAAGGGGCAAGAGTAAGTGAGAAGCATCGCAGTACATCCTTTCCTTGAAGGGATAACTTGGACTTTCAGGTCTGCCCTGGCTTTCCTTCCGGTGGGTTGGCGGTTTATCCAGGGGTTCCGCTTTTAATTTTACTAATACAACATAAATAGTAAAAAGTACAGGAACTTAAGCAAACATTAACTATCATAATAGGTTATGTTATGGACACAGGCATAGATATTTATAAATACCATCATCCTCCACATTAGAGTGTCTTCTCTACATATGTCTTTTGTGAAACAACACTGTTTATCATAAACACATTTTAATAGATAAATAGATGAACTATAATTAAAGTCCTTTTTTCTAAAACTAAATTTATTTGAAAAATTATAATTACTTTTATATTTTCCTTATTTTTAAAACTTGTCAAGTACAAAAGCGAGTAGTAAAGTATAGAATAAGGAGTTCAGTCTGTAACCAACTGTGAAAAATCAGTTGGGATAACTCACTATCTTCAGGAAAGCCAACTTTTACATTTTCAACTCCATACAGTAGATAAAGGAACAGATAAGAAAAGAGCCACTGTGTCCTTCAAGGTGAAATATGGTGCCAGAATTAACAAAGAGAGTGAGGAATAAAATATGTTTGCTGTGTGGCTTCACTCTAGTTGATTGTACTGTTTGTGGACCCTAGGCTAGCTTCAGAGAGCCTACTGTCCCTACCTGTCTAGTGCTAGGATTACAAATACATGCCACCATGCCTCACTTTTTACCTGGATTCTAATGATTTAACTTAGATCACAGACTAAGCTATCTCCCAAGAACCTGATTTGTCTTTTCATGAAGCAGCATCTCATTATGTTGTTTGGATGGCTGGAAGTTAAAAATTTTCCTGCCTTCACCTTTATAATGCTGTGTTTACAGATCTGCACCACCATGCTGGGCTGTTTTTTCCTGTATTTCTGGTAGTGATTTTAACATCCAATAGCATAGCTGTCTCTGTAGTTAGCAACCATAGAGTTACTTCTCTGCCACTGTATCCATTCAGTAGTATTCCAAACCATCACATTTTCTTCAAGATTTAACTTGCTATAGTTGAAACTACAGAAAATACTAATTCCCTCTGCCTTTTGCTTTCTCTCAATTACATTTCCATAATGTTGCCACAACATTTTTTCTTACAGCACTCTTTCTTCCCAATTATGTGCTTCAAGTAAAATATGAATTGTAAAATAGATGAAGTGAATACAGTGTGCTGGGATTATTTATGAAGTGACTAACAGGGTCAAGATATGGAATATTTCTAGACCATGAAAGTCTTTTGTTCATCTGTCAGGTTGATAAACCCCTCTTCAGGATAGACTTTCATCAGCATCTATGAGTTTTACCTCTTCTTAAACCTGAGCTAAATAAAATCACACAGTAGACATTCTTATGTATGTGACATATTTGGATGAAAATAATGCCAGTAAAATTCACCCATGTATATATCATTAATACATGCATTTTAGTACTGTGTAGTATCCCATCATATAAGTCGCAGTTTATTTAGAAATCTTCTTCTTGATGAATATTTTCCACTTAGTGTTTTATTTGTAGATCTAAATCTTAACTGTACATATCTGTTGGTGGGTTGTACGTACAAATACAAACAATTATCCTGGTTTGGCTTTAGTTTTTTGAATTTCTCATGTGTTGTAGGACCACTTCTTTTTTATACATTTTTATTGATGTTTTGTGTATTTCAGATATCATTTTTCAGTTCAATTTAGACATATTCCCCATTCCCCTTTCCCTTCTCCCACCCTTATGGAGGGAAGGAAATATATATATATATATATATCTAATATATAAGATATAAGATATAAAAAATAAAAAAAAAAAAAAAAAAAAAAAAATAACATATATATATATATATATATATATATATATATTCATTCAAGCCGCATTGCAGACCTGGGCCAATCAGAAGACGACAAGAAGAGAGTGGGAATGCGAACAGTAAGTACATAATCCCTAACCCTGCCCCCAATAAACGAGTATGCGACAGCTTGCCTTCTGTCTGTGTTCACCCAACTTCCAGGGTCTGTGTTTTGACTCTGCATATCTCACCCCCATTCCTTCAGTCAGTCAGACCCCAAAGTTCCCCAGCAGGCCTGGAGGATTGACTACAAGTCTTGTGGCTATATACCCAGGAGTGGTATGGCTGGGTCAGGTAGTAGGCTCATTTTGAGTCTTTTAAGGTTTCTCCACACTTCTTTCCACAGTGGTTTTATGAGTTTACGTTCCCACCATGAGTGGATGAGTAATTCCCCTTTCCTCACAACCTCTCTAGCATTTGGTGTCTTTTGTTTTCTTGACCTTATCCAGTCTTATCGGAGTGAGATGATATCTTAGAGTGGTTTTAATTTGCATTTGCTTAATTATTAATGATGTTGAACACCTTTTAAGATGTCTTACAGCTATCTTTACTTCCTCTCTGGTGAAGTCTCTGTTCAGCTCTTTATTCCATTTTTTGAGTGCATCATTTGTTTTCTTCTTTTGTTTTTGGAGTAGTTTACATGTTCTGGATGTTAATGCTCTGTCAGATGTATTGCTGGTTAAGGTTTCCTCCCATTCTCTCTGTGGGTTTTCTATTCACTTCCTTGATTGTTTCTTTCACTGTACAGAAGCATTTGAGTTTGATGAGATCCCACTTGTCAGCTGTTGACCTTATTTCCTATACAGCTGCTGTCTGATTTAGAAAGCCTTTTCCTACTCCCATGTCTTGTATATTGCTACCACCTTTTTTGTCTATCACCTTTAGAGTTTTGGGTTTTACATTGATGTCTTTGATCCACTTGGAGTTTATTTTTGTACAGCTTGAGAGGTAGGGGTTTAATTTTGTTCCTCTACATATGGTGATCCAGTTTTGCCAGCACAATTTGCTGAAGATTATATCTTTCCTACAATGAGCTTTTTTGGCCCATTTATTGAATATGAGGTGGCTGAAATTGTATGAGCTCAAGTTTGGATCTTCAAGTTTGTTCCATTGGTCAATGGCTCTGTTTTTGTGCCAGGAACAGGCTGTTTTTATGAATATAGCCCTGTAATATCACTTGCTGTCTGGTAAGGTGATCCCCCCTGTATTGCATTTTTCACTCAGGGTTGCTTTAGCTATTTGGGGTCATTTGTTTTTCCATATGAATTTAAAGATTTTTTTCCAAGTCTGTGAAGAAAAGCATGGGTATTTTAATTGGAATTGCATTGAATCTCTACATTAACTTGGGTAGAATGGACATTTTTTTACTATGCTTATTTTTCCAATCCATGGGCATAGGAGGTCTTCAATCTCCTTCAGCAGTTTATATTTTTTTGTTGTAGAGGTCTTTGGTGTCTTTTGTTAGTTTTTTTCCCAGATATTTTCTTTTTGAGGCTACTGTGAGTGCGGAGGTCCACTTATAGTCCTTCTCCAGTTGGTTGTTGTTGGTGTAAAGAAAACTACTGATTATTCTAAGTTAATTTTGTATCTTGCTACTTTATTGAAACTCTTAATTGTTGCTAGGAATTTTCTCATGGAGGTTTTATCATCCTTCAGGTAAAATATCATATCATCTGCAATCAGGGATAGTTTGACTTCCTCTTTTCCAATTAGTACTCCTTTAATTTTCCTTTCTTTCCCTATTGCCCTAGCAAGCATTTCAAGTACTATATTGAAGAGGAGTAGTGATAGGAGGCAGCCTTGCTAGGTTCCTTCCTGTAAAGGAATGCTTCTAGTTTTTCTCCATTTAGGATGATGTTGGCTGTGTGTCTTTTGTATATGGCTTTGATTATATTTAGGAATGTTTTCTTCAGTCCAGTTCCCTCTAGAAGTTTAAACATGAAGAGATGCTGGATCTTGTCAAAGGCTTATTCTGCACCAACTGAGATGATTGTGTGTTTTTTTCTTCTTTCAGTCCATTTATGTGTTTTATGATACTTATTGATTTATGTATGTTGAAATATCCCTGCATCTCTGGTATGAATCCAATTTGATCATGATGGATGATCTTTTTGATGTGGGGCTATATCCGGTTTGCAAGTATTTTGTTGAGAATTTTTGCATCTGTGTTAATTACTGAGATGGGTCTATAGTTTTATTTTTGGTTGTGTCTTTACCTGGTTTTAGTATTAGAATGATGCTGGCTTCATAGAAGGAGTTTGGGCAATTTCCCTCTGTTTGTATCCTTCTGAATAGTTTGAGTGGTAATAGTTGTAAGACCTCTTTAAATGTTTTATAGAATTCTGCTGTGAAATCATCTGGGCCTGGGCTTTTTTTCAGTTGGGAGGTTTTTTTTTATTACCTTTTTATTGCCTTTTATTATCTTCAATTTCCTCAAATGTTATGGGTCTGTTTAAACTGTCAAACTCGGAGACGCCATAACGCGCCAGGCCAGGTACACAGCTCTACAGCTCTAGGCGGGGTCTGGCAGGGGGCAGCTGGGAGAGGGTCTCCCTCTGAACCCGTCTACGGGGTCCCCGGCCCAGAGGGACTGCGCGCGGGTGAGCGGAGGGTCGCGTTCCCGTCTGCTCTGGTCCCGGCTGGACTTGTGGGCGGGAACCGGGGTCGCAGGGGAGACGCCATAACGCGCCAGGCCAGGTACACAGCTCTACAGCTCTAGGCGGGGTCTGGCGGGGGGCAGCTGGGAGAGGGTGTCTGTGAGGTCATTTGGTGAGAGTATTGTGTCATTTCAGTTCGATGTGCTGTTCATTTCTTGTCCTGTTGATCTTGTCTAGGGGACTTACTCCGCGCGTATTCAACGTCCACTCGATTAGTGTGTTGCGGGTTAATCTGTGTCATTTTAGATCCTAAGAATGTGTCTTTATAAAGATATATTGGTGCACTCCAGTTTTTGGTGCATATATATTCATTTTTGTGAGATCTTCATCATCACTTATTCCTTTAATAAAGATGTAATAGCACTCTTTGTAATCTTCTGATTACTTTTACTGCTTTATCTGAATATCGAAAGCAACACCCCTTCTTTTATGGTACCTATTTGCTTGAAATATACTTCTATATCTTTTTCTCTTCACCCTTAAGTTTGCCTGAGTCCCTGTTGTGATGCGGTTTGCTGGAGCACATGATAGCCGGGTTTTGTTTCTTAATCCATTCTCCATGTCTGTGCCTTTTGATTGGGAAGCTTATCCCATTAATGAGAGTAAGGGTATAATTGAAAGATGGGTGTAGCTTCCTTATCATTTTTATCCTTTGGAATTACTTAGCCTCTGGTTTTCTATTATCACACTTGGTTTGTTGTTAAGATTAATTATATTTCTTTTTTCCTGGGTTTTTGAGGTTGTTTGCTCCTCTCCTTTCTGCTTTGACTGCTTCAAGTATGTTATTAAGAGTTGGTTTTCCAGTTATGTGACTGGTTTGTCTAATCATCTTTTTTATGTCATGGAATGTTTTTCTCTCTTCTTCAACTATAAGTCATATTTTTGCTGGGTACAATATTCTGGGTTGGCATCCTTATTTAACACTGGGAATTTTCTCTGCTCCATGTTCTACATTGCTTTTCATGTTGCGCCCAGAAGTCACTTGTAATTCTGATGGTTTTCTTTGTATGTACTTGATCTTTTGTAGCCTATAGTTTGGTCAATATGTTTTTGGGCTTCTAGCATTTTTAACTATGATATGGCGTGGGGAAGTTTCTTTTCTGATCATTTCTATTTGGAGTCCTTTATCTTTTGGTTTCAGTGATGGGTTTATGCTAATTGTGTAGTCTTGGGAAATTTATCATCTCAATTTTCCTGTTGGAAAGATCTGATCGTATTAACTCCATCTCTGAAAGCATTTCTGTCTGCCCTTCCTCTATTCCTATTGATGTGGAGGTTTGATATTTTTCACATAGTGTCCCATATTTCCTGGTTGTTGTTTACACTTGTTGCTCATTATATTTTAATTGTTTCCACACATAATCATTTAATTTGAGCATTTATTATATTTTCTTTGTTTTTATCGTTCAAGGAATGCTTGATATCTCGATTTGTTCTGCTTCCTACTATTGCTGCTGAGGCTTTTATCCTTTTTCCATTTTTCTTGATTGGATAGTGTTTCTAATTCTTTTTTGATTTGTGCAAATCCTGTGTTTTCTTTAAGTAATTCTCCAATTTTCCTTTTTTGAGTTTTTCAATCTCTTCTTGTGCTCCTTACGTTGTTGGTTGGCTTCTTTTTCAAGATGTATTCTACTTCTGTTCAGCAGTTTTTTTTCTTATTCTTTTGGTTCTATTCTGGTGTTCTGTTTTCTCTTTAGTTCTTTATGAAGTTTTGTAATTGGTTAGACCTATCTAAGGTATTTGTTGCGTGGTGATATGCATTTATAGTCACATTGACACAACTTCTGGGCTTGAGGGAAGCTCCAAGTTTCGGGATTTTGAGTCTCTTGGTGTGTGCCTTGACCACCCTGTGGAGGTCATGATTTGATGGCGTCGAGACAAGTGGGGGGGCCCTTGCCAAGAAAGTGACTGCCACCGCTGGGTCGCCAGGTTGTGTAGTGTATAAGGAGGCGGGCTGGGCATGAGCCAGGGTATGGCGCGAGGTAAGCTACGAGTCCTCCATTGGCTGTGCTGCTTGCTCCTTGCTGCCCTGGTTTGGGGCTTGGGCCCCTGTGGACTGTACCAGGAGAAGGTAGCTGAATAAACCTTTTCCACTCCAAGTTGGTATTAGTGAGAGTGATTTGTCATAGCAATGGAAGACAGACTAGTACAGACAATTTGGTACCAGAAGAGTGGGTTTCTGCTGTGACAGACCTGACGTTGGTATTTTGGGGAAGGATTATGGAACATTATGGAATTTTGGGACTAAACACAGTCCAATGAAATGTACCTAATATGATCTATGGGGTAATGAACCTTGAATACGAGTTTTGCTGAAAGAGTTGTAGAAGATGGGAGGCCTGGCTTATGAAATATCCTAGTTTCATAAGGAGGACGAGATCAATTCAATACAAGGGACTGTGTGAAACTCTCGTGGGGTTTCTGGTCAGCTGAGTTGCTGAAAAATCAGCTTGTAAGTAACAAGAGACCAGAATTCTGAGGGAAATCTTTGTTGTATGGGGACAATAGTTCTGGTTTAGCTGGGGCTGAAAAATCAGCTGTAAGTAAGAAGAGACCAACATCACTGTAGTGAAATTTTCTGGGAAGAATTTTCTCAGGTCGGCACACAGAAGCCTATAGTTCCAGAAGGGGCCAAGCCTCCGTATCAAGCCAGAAGCAGGACCTTGTACTGCTGTAAGAGTCTCCTATAAGGTTATGGTGTTGAAATTTGAGGGGTCACGGAGAGCAGCCGAGGCCTGGCACCATGAGAGATCAGGAAAGACCACTGGTGGAAGGTAGGTCGGTTGCAAGTGGAGCCCAAGATTGCCGTGTGGAGCGGTGAACGAGGTAATGGAATAGAGAAACTTGGGCTTTGCACCAGGAGAGGTCAGAGGGACCATTGTTGAAGGTGCTGCCTCAGTTTCAGTGTCGACCCCAGCATTTTAGTGATTTATGCAAGGACCATTATGACCACAAGCAAGTATCTAGCTCAGGTGTGAACAGAGTCGGCCTGGGTCTTTTAGATGAGCTGTGTGTTCCACGGATGGTAGAGTTGGAGAGTGGGAGCTGCCAAAACCCTTTAAAGCCCAGAAGATCACGAATGAATCCCAGGTGTCCAACCCTGAGCTAAACGTAGGTTTGCTGGGCTTAAGTTTTGTTTGAGAGTGCCTTGATTCTTCCCTTTGAAAATAAGACAGTACTTTGTTTTGGATTTTCGAGCAGCCCACAGTTAAGAGAACTTTAATAGACTGAACTTTTTAAGCGATGGACATTTTAAAGACTGTGGGGCTGTTAAGGTTGTTAAGCTGTCTTGGGTTGTGATTAATGTTAACATCATACTATTGGGGACAAGAAATGGAAGGGTGGTGGTTTAATAGCAATATGTTTTGCTGTCAAGTTGACAAGGGGATTAATTATGCTGGATAGCTTTAGCGTCAAATTTACACACCTGGGTAAAGGGAACCTCAAGTCCGGCGAATTTTGGCTCAAATTGGTTTGCCTGTGCCATACGTCTGTGCGAGTAATATGTCTTTGAATAGTGTGAGGAGTGATAGGGAGAGCCCACCACAATGAAGTGGTGCCACCTGGGCAAGGTTGTTGTGTACCGTATAAAGAAGGCAGGCTGGGCATGCACCAAAGGAGCTAGCCAGTGAACAGCACTCCTCCATGGCCTGTGCTTCAGCTCCTGNTCTCGCGCTCAACCCGTCTACGGGGTCCACAGCCCAGAGGGACCGCGCGGGGCTGAAGGATCAGTCGGGCAGACATACACCCACACCCCCCCCGCGGCCAAGTGAATGTGCTAAGGAATGCCAAGGGGTTATTCCGGTTTTGGAGAACTTCAAACAAAGAGAAGAGCTACTTAGGAGCTTCCGAACAGCCAATATATAACACAAAACATGAAAAACCTGAAAACCATAGGGCCAAGAGTCAATAGCAGGACACCAGTAAGAAAAAAAAAAAGAAAGGCATGGAAAAATGGAAAACCAAAAAAAAAAAAAAAAAAAAAAAGTCGTTTGTGACTTGAACCACGAAAGGGAAATCCATATGCCAGGACACACGAAAGGGACAACAGGGGAAAGGCACAGGAAAATCATGCAACAAGCGCTACCAAACCAGTAAGACATAGCTACAATGGTATCAAAGACCTTGGAGTGAGACCCCAAAGGAACTAGAAGCTTTGACGAATAATTGCGAGACAACGCAAGAATTAAAGAAATAAAGAAGAAGTCAGATAACTAAAGAAAGAAAATGAAAAAAAAAAAAAAAAAAAAAAAAAAAAAAAAAAAAAAAAAAAAAAAAAAAAAAAAAAAAAAAAAAAAAAAAAAAAAAAAAAAAAAAAAAAAAAAAACCCAAATGGAAGTAGAAACACTGAAAAAGGAAGCCAACCGCCTCCAGGTTCCTGCCCTGAGTTCTTGCCTTGGGCTCCCTGAGCAAGAACTGTGACCCAGGAGATGTAAGCTGAATAAACCCTTTCCTCCCCAAGTTGGTGTCGGTCAGAGTGTTTTGTCACAGCAGTGGAAGACAGACTAGAACAAGGTCCTTTTTGAGTTTTTCATTCTCTCTCTTTTGTTCTCTGAATTCTTCTTTATTTTCTTTAATTTCTCTGCATAGGTCTGCAATTATTCCTCTAAGATCTGTTTTTTGGGTCACCTCTAAGGGGATCCTATTGTAGTTATCTTCCACAGGTTTGGTAGAGCCTGGTGTGGGATTATCCTCTGTCTTTCCCATGTTGTCCCTTTTTTGTGTCCCTGGCATGTGGGTTTCCCTTTTGTGGTTCAAATCACTAATGTCTTTTCAATATGTTAGTGAATGGTTTGCCTGTCTTCTTCCGATGCTTTTTTTTTTCTTTCCTCCTCTTTGTTTATGGAGTATTGACTTGTCTAGCTTTTGGGCTTTCAATTTTGTTTATATATTGGATATTGGAAGCCTAAGTCACTCTTCTCTTCCTGTTCTGGAGGTTCTCCAAAAAAAAAGTCCACTTGGATACTCTCTCGCCAATTCCCATTGGCGGGGTGGGGAGAAATGCTTCACCTGGTCCGCGCCCCTGTACCTGCCTGAGTGACTTCTGGCTTCCTGTGCCTCAGTAGCCGGCCTGCACAAAGCCGCAGAGGCACCAAACCCAAACCTGACCCATTGGTCATGGCTGCAAAGGTGAAGGGTGGTCGTCCCAGATGGTCATCCCCTATAAGAAGGCTCAGAGTTGCCACCACTTTCCAGCAGCCCAGGAGACAGTCTACACCTAAATCTACCTTCCTGAGTGACTTCTGACTTCCTGTGTCTCAGGAGCTAGCCAGGTTTTTGTTTTTTGACCCATGAGTCTCCAAAAGGCAGTTGTAGTACAGGTACCTACAGGCAGGAATCAACGCACAGATTTCATCAAATTCACCCAAGCTATTTTGGGTGACTGTATGTCATTAACTTGGGAAGCAAACTTAATTTCTTAAGTTAAATCATCATACAGGTAAAAGAAAATGCTACAAGATGATACTGTACAACAGAAAAATTATAAAGAACATTTGTATGTGCCAATCCCAAGGTTATTGTTATTCAGATTTTTAAGTAAAACAAATGTGGACAAGAACAATTTTGTATTTCCAATTAACTAAGGTGCATTACCGTTTTTATCAGTACCTTCAAACCAATGTTGCTTAATATAAATATATTTACTTTTACTAAGTCCTAAAACACCATGTAACCTGTAGGCAGAGTCTGGGCAAAATTGGATACTTGTTGAACTCATGTCAATTAAATATACATTAATCAAATATAGACATGTGTCCCTCTCCTGCCCCTCCCACTCTTCCCGATTCACCATTTCAGTCAGTTTTCTGATGCAGTCTTTCTGTTGTTGTTCTTTTAATGTGCATCCCTCTCCACAAGAAATATTTACAACTGGGTTATTGGCGCTAGCATCTGCAGATGAGGGATACCATTCGTTGTTTGTTTTTTCTGGGACTGTGTTACTTCACTTAATGTAATATCTTCTAGCTCCATCCATTTACCTGCAAAGTTCATGATGTCTTCTTTCCTTACTGCTGCATAGAACTCCATTGTATACATGTAGCACATTTTCTCTATCCATTTGTCAGTTGAGGGGCACCTGGGTTGGTTCCAGCTTTTTGCTATCGTGAACAGAGCTGCAATAATCATAGCTGTGCATGTATTTCTGCAGTAAGATGTGTCTTATGGGTATATACCCAGGAATGGTATGACTGTGTCAAATGGCAAGCTCAGTTTGAGTCTTCCAAGGGTTCTCCATACTGCTTTCCATAGTGGCTGTACAAGTTTACATTCCCACCAGCAATGGATGAGTGTTCCCCTTTCGCCACAACCTCTCCAGCACTTGATATAGTTTGTTTTCTTGATCCTGGCCAGTCTTATAAAAGTGAGATGATATCTTAGAGTGGTCTTAATTTGCATTTCCCTAATTATTGGTGATGTTGAACAGTTTTTAAGATGTTTCTCAGCCATCTCTAATTCCTCCTCTGTGAAGTCTCTATTCAGTTCTTTGCTCCATCTTTTGAGTGATTCATTTGTTTTCTTTCTTCTTTGTTTTTTGAATAGCTTGTATACTCTGGAAATTAATGCTTTGTCAGATGTATCTGCAGTGAAGGTTTCCTCCCATTCTGTGGGTTTACTCTTCACTTCCTTTATTGTTTCTTTGATGTACAGAAGCTTTTGAGTTTAATGAGGTCCCATTTGTCAATTGTCGATCTTATTTCTTGTGCAGCTGCTGTCTGATTTAGGAAGTCTTTTCCTACCCCTTTGTCTTGCAGTCTGCTGCCAAGATTTTCTTCTATCACCTCCAGTGTTTTGGGTTTCACGTTGAGCTCTTTGATCCATCTGGAATTGACTTTTGTACAGGGCGAGTCGTAGGGGTTTAATTTCATTCTTCTACAGGTAGTGATCCAGTTTTGCCAACACCACTTACTGAAGATGCTGTCTTTCCTCCCTGTGTCTTCTTGGCCCCCTTGTCAAATACGAGGTGGTTGAAATTGTATGTGCTCAGGTTTGGATCTTCAGTTTTACTCCATTGTTCAACAGGTCAGTTTTTGTGCCAGTACCAAGCTGTTTTTATGACTATAGACCTGTAGTGTAGTTTGATGTCTGGTATAGCGATCCTCCCTGTATTGCTCTTTTCACTCAGGGCTGCTTTGGGTGTTCGGGGTCTTTTGTTTTTCCAAATGAAATTGAGGATTTTTTTTTCCAGGCCTGTGAAGAAGCTCTTGGGGATTTTGATTGGGATTGCATTAAATCTGTACACGAGTTTGGTTAGAATGGACATTTTTACCTTATTTATTTTCCCAATCCATGAGCATGGGAGGTTTGTCCATCTTCTTATGTCTTCCTCAATTTCCTTTTTCAGGGGTTTAAAATTAAAAACTTTGCAATTCAAATCTTAAAACTAACTACAGGAAAAGATTTGTATGTTCCCACAGGTCAAAATGTCACCAACTTCACGGCTGAGAAAGAAAAGACACAGCTTTGCATTGTGTAAGATATACCAGGAAGTGTCAGCAGAAAGGTTGGCCCATCTGAACACTGAAAGGAAGAAAAGCATCAGACTGCTAAAGGCATCAAACTCCTCTGTGGATCCTACTTGTAACAAGTATTTATTAAAAATTTTTTTTATTAATTTTATTTATTTCTTTATGTGTATGAATGTGCTGTCTGCATGCAAGTTTGTGCACCCATGTCATGCAATGCTGCAGAGGTCAGAAGAGTGTGTCAGATTCCCCTGGAACTGGAGTTCTCCTGGAACTGGAGTTTCAGACGGTTCTCGGCTGCCATGTGGGTCCTGGGGGTCGAACCCAGGTCCTCTGTAAGAGAGGTTGGCGCTCTTAACTGCTAGGCCATCTCTCCAGCCCAACAACTATTTATAATGAGTCCTAATGAAACTTACCTTCTAGATGCCACAAAGTTTTAATATGAGAGATTTTCTTACCTCTCCTTCATAGAACAAGGAGGAATATGATGATGATGAGGTCATTCTCTAACTGTAAATTGGAGCCAACTGTCATAGAGGTAATCTCTTATAAAACTGTTAAAACTGCCTTTTTAAATTGACTAATAGACATAGGAACTGTGAAAAGGATTATTCTCTATTCAGAACCAAATATAATACTAAAGTCTCCATAAGCTTTGCACTTAAGCAAAATATATTAATACAGGAGAGCTCTGATATCAACAATGGATTATTCTACCAAGGAGATCTTGGCCAGGGGATTCAACCCCCCCACCCAAAAGGTAAAGGCTTCTTGCCTGTAAACTGGGATACCTGCAAGAAGAGAGGCAATGAGGCCCAGCTGTCGAAGACCTGATGTAAGCATGGGAATGATGCATTGAGACCCCACTTGCAAGTGTACAGTTGGTCTCTGGAATACCAGAGAGTGTTACCAAAGGCCACTAAACCAATAAAGCAAATATAGGTCTCCTTGAGTCAAGCAAGACTCCTCCATCAGCACCAGCTACTCCTTACCTGCCTGGAAATACTGTGCAGCAGTGGCAGCCATATGCCCGTAGATCCCAAATCTAATTGGCTATTACCTCTCTCCTTGGAGGAATATCCCATGCCTGATGACACAAGCTAACATCCTCTAGCAGTTACGAGATGTTATAAGCCACAGTAAGACCCTGTCATATATACAGGGAAAATGTAATTCATGGATTAACATACCATCCAAACATCTGTGTCTATACCAAAGTAACCTACCATAACAATTAGTACTGTTTAAATACCTATATATTTAATTGCCTGTGCTTCATTAGTAGGAATGAAATGTTATTCCTGAACAAAATGTCAGCCCATGAAAGGAAACAGCCAGAATTGACCAGAGTGCAAAACTACAGCTCCAGAGAAAGTAGAGTTTTGCTTCTCGTCCACCCATGTCCCTTTTCTAAGCCTAGGGAACAATCTGTGGCAGAGTGTAAGGGCTGCCATTGGGGTGAATGGTGAAATTACAACAACATAGACTGGACATTTATTTGATCAACTTGATTGAACATACAAGCCACCCAGCTGGATGGTGGGACCCTTGGGCTGTGTGGTTTTGGGCACAACTGCTTGCAAATTGATTTTAAATGAAGGATACTTATACTCATAAATTATTACTTATTGTTAAAAAATGAAAAAAATTTAAAAAGTAATAGAAAATAAAACTTAAGAAAAAAATACATTACAAAACTCTACATGCCAGACAGTACTGTTGATCAAGAAGCAAATATCAGTAATTAAAAAAATTGAAAACAAATGAACACAATGGAATGAAATAAAAATGGACAAAGAAAAAAATGAGAAACAGTCAAATCTTATAAAATTATTCACGTGCCAAAGGAACTCAAAAGTAGCAATTTAATCAGATTGTAAATTCCAGAACATTTGGTTTAGAGCAAAAATGAAATCAAAACATAAATCAGTGCTTAGATAGAAAGCACTTTATAATGAGCAACTTATGTTAGTAAAGTAAAATATTAAAAAAATAAATGATCTAAATTTGTACCTTAAAAAGCTAGATAAAGAAAATAAATAGGGGGCTGGAGAGATGGCTCAGTGGTTAAGAGCACTGACTGCTCTTGCAGAGGACCCAGGTTTGATTCCCGGCACCCACATGGCAGCTAAGAACTGTCTTTAACTCCAGTTCCAGGGGAATATGATGCCCTCTTCTGACCTCTGCGGCATTGCATGACATGGGTGAACAAACCTACATGCAGACAGTACAGTCATACACATAAAAAAAATAAATTAATTAAAATAAATAAAAAATTAAAAATTTTTTTTATAAAAAAGAAAATTAATCCTGGGCTTTGTTTAGTTGGCAGGTTTTGTATTACTGTTTCAATTTCCTCATTTGTTATGTGTCTGTTCAAGCTGTTGATCTCTTCTTGGTTAAACTTTACTGCTTCCCATGCTTTCAGATATTCATCCATTTCTCTTAGGTTTTCAAATTTAATACAGTATAATTGTTAAAAGTATTCTTTCATGATTGTCCGGATCTTTTCATTATCTGTTTCCCTTTTCATCTCTAATGTTGTTGGTTAGATATTGCTCTTTCTTTCTTTTGGTTAACTGGACTAGAGGTCTATCTATCTTGTTTATCCTTTCAAAGAACCAGCTCTTGGATTGTTCTCTTTGTCTTTCCAATATTTCATTAATTAATGTCCGCTGATTTTTATTATTTCTTGCTGTCACTTGTTGTTGTCTCTCAAGTCTAGCTGCAGTATTAGATTCTTTATTTGTGCTCTTTCAGTTTTTTGTTTGTTTTTTTATTATAGGCACTTAGGGCTATACAATTCTTTCTCGCATCCCATAGGCTTTGTTGTGTTCTATTTCCCTTTTCATTTAATTCCAGGAATACTTTTCTTTCTTTATTTCTCCCTTGACCCACTCATGGTTTAGGAGTGTAGTGTTTAATCTCCATGAGTTCTTGTAGATGGTAGGACTTCTTTTGGTGTTGATATTAAGCTTTATTGCACAGTGGTCTGATAGAATGCATGGGATTATTTCAACTTTTTTTTTGTATTTGATGAGGTTTCCTCTTGACTAAATATAACCCAGGCCCCGATAGATTTATGGCAGAATTCTGGTTGTTGGATCATTGTGCTTCATATTTTGATAACTGTTCATTAGATTATCTAATTTATAGAATAGATTGCTTGGTTTTGGGTATTTAGCTTTTTGAGTTCTTTATATACCATACCTATTAATCCTCTGACATATAAACAGTTAGTAAATATTTTCTTCTGTTATTCAGGCTGCCTTTTCACTAGATTACTTTATTTGCCATACAAAAGCTTTCCAGAGTTCGAGTTCCAGCCACAGGCTCTATGGAAACAGTGCACAGCACCTACGTCCTGAACCCAGATTCATTGCACCTGGGAGGTGAGTCAAAGCTCTGCCCACCGAGCACAATCTTGCCAGGGTCCCAGTTGTGCCCCACAAGGGTCCACAGGAACAGATGTGCTGCATCCAGGTCTGGAAATCCAGGAAGATATAAAGAAAGAAATAAAAGTATTCCTGGAATTAAACAAAAAGGACAATACAACACAACAAAAGCTATGGGACACTTTTAAGCTATCCTAAGAGGGAAATTTATCACTCTATGTGCCTACATTAAAAAAATAAAATCCCAGATAAACAACCTAACACTGCAACCAAAGCACTTAAGAGGCAACAGCCAATGAATCCCAAACCCAAAAGACAAGAAGAAATAACAAAAAAATCAGAATGGAGATCAAGGAAATAGAAACAAAGAAAATAATACAAAGAATCAATGGATACAAGAGCTGGTTCTTCAAAAGGATTAATAAGATATATAGACCTCTAGCCCAGTTAACCCAAAGAATATAGTAAAAATGTCCATTATACCTGAACTAATATATAGATTTAGTGCAATCTCAATCAAAATCTCCATGATTTTCTTCTCAGATTTAGGGAAAAAAATCTTTAAATTCATATGGAAAAGCAAAATACCCCAGATAGCCAAAACAGTTCTGAGCAAAAAGACCAATGCAGGGGAAATTACTATACCAGACTTCAAATTATATTACAGTCATAAAAATAGCATGGAACTGGCACAAAAACAGAATGAAGGTCCAAACCTGGGCACATGCAATTTCAGCCACCTCATATTTGACAAAGGGGCCAAGAAGACTTAATGGAGGAAAGAGAACCTCATCAGTAAATGATGCTGGCAAAACTGGATCACCGCTTGTAAAAGAATAAAACCAAGCACCTACATTTCACCCTGTTCAAAAATCAACTTCAAATGGATCAAAGACTTCAATGTGAAACACAAAACTCTGAAAATGGTAGAAGAAAACATTGGCAGTAATCTACATGACATAGGTATAGGAAAAGACTTTCTAAATAAGCAGTTGTGCAGGAAATAAGGTCAACATCGACAAATGGGACCTCATTAAATTAAAAAGCTTCTGTACAGCAAAAGAAATAATCAAAGAAGTGAAGAGAAAACCCACAGAGTGGGAGGAAATCTTCACAAGTGACACATCTGATAGAGGTTCAACATCCAGAGTATATAAATTACTCAAAAAACAAAGGATCAAGAAATCAAACGACCTACTCAGAAGATGGAGTAAAGAGCTGAAGAGAGACTTCACAAATGAAGAAGTAAAGACTTCACAAATGAAGAAGTAAAGATGAATGAGAAACATCTTTAAAAGTGTTCAAAATTGCTAGTAATTAAGGAAATGCAACTTTGAACCACTTTAAGATTTCATCTTACCCTGCCAAGACTGGCTGTGATCAAGAAGTCAAATGATTCCAAATGCAGGAGTGGCTGTGGGGAAACGGGAACACTCATCCACTGCTGGTGGGAACGTAAACTTGTGCAACCCTTATGGAAAGCAGTGTGGAGAAGTTTTGTGCATTTCATACATCACTCCCCAGTTCAATCCAGAATCATATCCCCCTCCATTTCCCCCACCCCTCCCCAGTTCATGTAGTCTGCCATATATGTCCTGTATCCCCTTCTGAGTCTTTTCAAAGTTTTTTCAAAGAAGAGAACACTTAAAAGAATAAAAATGAGCATACCACCTGACCCAGTCATTCGACTCATCCTATTGCAGACACACACGCACAACCATGTTTATTGAAGCTCTTTTCACAATAGCGAAAATCTGGAAGCAACCCAGGTGTCCCTCAAGTGAGGCATGGATAATGAAAATGTGGTACATCTACATAATGAATTTCTATGCACTGATAAAGATGACATCCTGAAATTTTCAGGTAAATGCATGGAACTAGAAGCTGTTATGCTAAGTGAAGTAACACAGACATAAAAAAGAAAATGGCATATGGTGTCCCTCATTTGTGGATCCTAGTATCAAACCCTTATATGTAAGTCAAGCTGGGTAATTTTTTAGTAAAAACAATACCACAGCCTCTGATGCTGCTAAGGACATAGCTTGAAGTTCATGTCTCTGAGAACCAAGATTTATGAGAAAGAATAAATCCCTTCTTTAAACTACACTAAAAAAGAAGACTCTAATACTTCAGGTGACAAACTACCTTAACTCTAAATTTTTTACTTTTGCTCTGAAGGTAACCTATGAATTTTCTTGCTTATTGTTTTGTTTGTATTGGTGTTAATTATAAGCCACAACTTTATTTTCATTTAGAATGTAAACATCCAAAAATATGTTCTGTTTTGTTTTGAAATAAATAACAATAATAACAATAAAAGAAAATAAATAATCCAAAGCACATAGGGAAATAAATAGTTCAGACTTAAAAATGAAACAGAACACAGAATAATAATACAGACAATAATCAATAAAACCAAAATGGAATGGGGTTTTGTAAAATCAAAACTGATAAATATTAACATAAATTATGAAGAGAACAAGTGACTTAAAGGGGCTTTCGAGAAAGCTGAGCCAGCAAAAGCACTTTCTATTGAGCCTGACAACCTGAGTTTGATCCCTAGAATCCACAGAGTTGAGGGAGGAAAGAGCCCTCAGGGGTTGTCTTCTGAAATCCACATGTATGCCCAGAAAAACAAAATAATTAAATGTATAAAAGAAAGCTAGAGGGGCTGGAGCGATGGCTCAGTGGTTAAGAGCACCGACTACTCTTGCAGAGGACCAGGGTTTGATTCCTAGCACCTACATGGTGGCTAAGAACCGTCTTTAACTCCAGTTCCAGGGGAATCCAATGCCCTCTTCTGACCTCCACGGCATTGCATGACACGGGTGCACCAACCTACATGCAAACAGTACACTCATACACAAAAATAATAAATAATAAATAAAAATTAAAAAAGAAAGCTAGAAAGAAATTAATGCATTTAAAACAAAAATAAAGAAAATATTTTATTTAAGAAACCAAATGACAAAGAATAAACAAGGGAAATCACACCCCAGTACAAATAGATATAATAAAATGCCAGAGATATTATGAGCTTTGATGACTTGGAAATACAGAAATTATTAAAACTAACTCAAGAAGAAATAGAAGATATGAATAGCTAAATAACAAGTAAAAGTTAATTCATATTCTTGAATCAATAAAACCTCGCATCCAATTAGCCTTAATGAAGAATACCTATTTAAATAAACATACCACTAGAAGAGAAAAGTAATTATCCAAACTTCCCAAGCTGTGAACAATGACATATGGCCTGGCAAGATATGCCACTGGTGCAATGTCACAAATGTTATGGGAGTAACCAACCACTCTCTGCTTGGATTTAAGGCTCAGTTCACAAAATCAAGCCAATACCTGACACTGATATCTGGCCTAGGAACCTGTGACTAGGCAGGACACAAACCACAGGAGAGAACTATTACTCTGCTAACTGGATGTATTATTAAACCATCTCCTAATGAACTATTGTTATATTTGTAGATTAATGCATCTCTCACCTCTCATCAGAGATGCTTCTTCTTGCAGTAGATGGCAATTAACACAGACACTCACAAGTGTTCAATGTGCAGAGAATAAGAAAGTACATAGGACCCTGCAGAGGACACCTATATCAAACTCTTACATCCCAAGACTCTGGAATCATTGTGGAAGAGGAGGTAGAAAGATTGTAAGAGCCAGAATTTGTGGAGGATTACAAAGAAATAATGTTTTCCAGACAGTAGGGTAATTACTCATATGAACTCAAAGCAATGGTGACAGCATGCAAAAAGCCTATGCAAGTAAGTTCTAGCTAAACAAAATCCCAGGATGGAGGGGAAATGGGTAGAAAGCCCCAGCTGTAGTTGAGGAACTATGGACAACTGATAACTTCTTGGAGAGGGAGAGTTAATTTTCTTTAAGTGTATGACACTTGGTAAGTTGACCAGGCTCCAAGAGCTGGACCCACATCAAGGGGCAATTTGGGGATTCAAATTAGACTTGACAAGCCTTTAAAAAACGATACGGGGGGTTGGAGAGATGGCTAACCAGTTAAGAGCACTGGCTGGGCTGGAGAGATGGCTCAACAGTTAAGAATGCCAACTGCTCTTGCAGAAGACCTGGGTTGGATTCCCAGCACCCACATGGCGGCTAAGAACTGTCTTTAACTCCAGTTCCAGGGGAGTCCGATGCCCTCTTCTGACCTCCGTGACATTGCACAACATGGGTACACCAAGCTACATGTAGATAGTACATTCATACACATAAAAATAATAAATTTTAAAAATTAAAAAAGAACACTGGCTGCTCTTGCAGAGAAGCTAGGTTCAATTCCCTTTATCCACATGGCAGTCAACAACCATCCATAATGCCACTTTCAGGGAATCTGATGCTCTCTTCTGACCTGCATGGGCATTGCATGGTACAGATGCACTTAAATGCATGCAGGAAATACACTCATACACCTAAAAAATAAATAAAATAATAATGGAGGTCAGGAAACCAGGGAGATGGTTAGTAGGTGGGGGATGCAGAGAGCAGAGACAGTCTATTACCAAAATACATTGTATTAAATTCTCAAAGATTCAATAAAAAGATAAGAACAACATGAAGAGCAAAAAGAAACAGTCCTACTGGTTTTTCATAAAGTTCATTTAGGCATGCTTAGATCTTTTATAGACAGTTCTGGCAAAGAAAATTACAGACCAAAATATCTTAGTGATTACAAATCAAATCTAGTAACATGTGTAAAAGAATAACATGTGTAAAAGAATGATATGCCATGATTAAATGTTATTTACCCCAGAATTAAAGGTTGGTTTAAAAATCTAAATAATCGGAGACGCCATAACGCGGCAAGCCAGGTACACAGCTCTACAGCTCTAGGCGGGGTCTGGCGGGGGGCAGCTGGGAGAGGGTCTCGCTCTGAACCCGTCTACGGGGTCCCCGGCCCAGAGGGACCGCGCTCGGGTGAGCGGAGGGTCGCGTTCCTGTCTGCTCTGGTCCCGGCTGGACTTGTGGGCGGGAACCGGGGTCGCAGGGGAGACGCCATAACGCGCCAGG
>VZQC01009360.1:656289-705142 GCA_009823505.1 Rhizomys pruinosus
TCTGGACACTCATTTGATCAACTTGATTGAACAAACAACCTGTCACCCCCCACTGGATGGTGGGGCTGTAGGTGTTTGGGCACAACAGCCTGCAGATAGGTTTTGCATGAAGGATGCTTGTACTCATGGATTATCACTTATAGCTAAAAATGAAAAAAAAAAACTGAGAGAAAGATGCAGGACAGTTATGGCAGAATGCATGATCTGGGATGGGGTGGGGGTGGGGGGGGAAGGGAAATAAGCCTGAACTGAATTGGAAAAAATGTATGAAATGCACAAAGCATCAATAAAAACTAATTTAATTAGAAAAAAATCTAATCAATAGTGATGCAGTGTATTACAGAATAAATAGCAAAAGGATAATATTTCACTAGACATAGAGTTTGACAAAATTCAATAACCTTAACATAAAAATCTTTCAGTAAACTTGAGCTTTCTCACTTGAATTTTAAATATGTGAAAAAAACTCTACAACTGATACCATATTAACTTGTGAAATACTAAATTATTTCATATGAGGAAAAAGAATATCTGCTATTTTGACTTTTTAAATAAAGGATGAAGGCCCTATTACCCCATGTAGTAAAGTATGAGTGAAGTAGCTATATCTCTTAGAACAGCCATTGTTTTGTAATTGTTTTTGTATCTCGGTTAAAATTTTCTGTTTTTGACTTGTCTGTACAGTGGCATAAGTAAACTTGTGGATGCTGGGAACTGAATCTGGGTCCTCTTTTAGACTAGCTAGTGCCCTTAACCACGGAGGAATGACTCTAACCCCACACAGTAAATATTTGAAAAAAGAAATTCATAGAATGCTTTGTATTGACCTAACCAGTTCACTAAGTACAATGGGAAGAAGCTGGGGGATTAAGAACAACTGGATCCATAATTGTCTCTTTCTCTTCATGTTCAGTCATGGTCCATTGATCTTACAGCCTTCTTGGTATGCAGGCTATACTTTGGTCTTTTCTCCATGTCCTGGTTAGTGTTGCCAGCTTAATAGGATCTGTGTAAGATTATTTAGAAAAGATTAGGCTCTTAAGGCCTGTGAGAGAGTACCATTATGGATGACCCACCCTAAAGGTGGTGGGCTTGGGTCCTAGACTACATAAAAAGTAGGAAGCTAGCTCAGTATGGGCACTTGTCTCACTGCTTCCTATGTGACTAGCTTCCCAAGGATCTGGCTCTGACTTCTGTGCCATTGTGGGTTACATCCAGAAGACCTGCTGTGTTGCACTGTGGCTTAGATATTGGGTCAAAATAAAATATTTTTTCCTTTAGTTGCTTTAGTCAAGGAATTTTATCACAGCAACAGAAAAGTCTCTAAGACTCTCAGTACTCATCTGACTCTTTGTTGAGTTGGCACCTGCAGTTCCTTTCTATATTGGCTTCAGTCCTG
Organism: Rhizomys pruinosus; assembly: GCA_009823505.1. Classification (NCBI taxonomy): domain Eukaryota; kingdom Metazoa; phylum Chordata; class Mammalia; order Rodentia; family Spalacidae; genus Rhizomys; species Rhizomys pruinosus. The sequence goes on from VZQC01009360.1 coordinate 657,689, forward strand.
TGATTCCAAACTCATTTCAACCAATCAACTTTATTTTTTTATTTTAGGTCCTTGTATAAGTTGTATATACCACTACTCATATGCAGACACACAACATTATTAAATAACATTCTTTATAGACCTGGGAATCAAACCAAGAATCTTATACAAATTAAGCAAATACTCTATCATTGCTGTAGCCCCATACATAATCATTTTTATTCTTTTAGGCCTAGTTTCTTAGGACATGATCAAAACTATGTTTTCCACCATGCCCAGTTGCCCAGGTAGGTTGCTGGTGTGCAGGCTTGCAGTGGCCCACCCCAGCACCAGTGGCCCAACACTTGAACCATAGAGAGGAACTGCGTGCATAGATAGTAGGACAGCCAGGGCACACACCATGCCCAGTTGCACAGGGACACAAATTTGACTCAGTAGGCCTTAACAAATATGACAGATACATGGAATCTGGTGGAGGGGGTGAAGATAGAAGGGGGTCATGATATGATCAAAATGTATTATATGAAATAAACAAAATCCAACAAAACTTATATTAAAAAGAAAATAAAACAAAGTGTAATATGTTGACAATAAGAACTAGTGTGATCAGAGTCTTTATCCACAGATGGGACTCAGGGCTCTAGTATAGCAATAAGCCTCACTTCTAGTACTCAAATTAGATTTTTCCTGATACAAATGAATACATAATATTGTTTGTCACAAATATTTATATGAGCTCCTCCAAAGTTTATTAAGAAGTCTTAGTATAGCAAGCATGTGTGTGTGTGTATTTGTGTGTTGTGTGTGTTTTAGCATCAGTTGTGTCAGCGTATTGTTCAAAAAATGCACTGTTAAATATGTGTCTTTATTACAAACATGTAACTTCCTACATATATGGCCAACTGAGAATAATAAATAATTCAACATTGCTTAGAATCAACAAAAATTCAAACAAAATTTCAGACCCCAGTACTTTCAAGTATCATGTATACTGACAAAGTTTAAGGGGCATTGTCATATGGTTAACTTAATTTAATACGTGGATGGACAAGACATACTAAAATTTCATTTTGTAGAATACCATTTTCAAAAATAGGAGTCTTAGAAGGGCCTCTGAAGTCTAGCCCTTCGTCTGTACCTACTTTCTCCTGATTATTCAGAGAGTCATTCAAGTACACCTGCCAAGAGAATTTGTAGATGCAGCTGGTGTTCCAAACCATCTGTACCTAAAACAGAGAGAGAACCCATGTAAACCACACTTAGCTACTTAAGTTCTTTAAAGTGGAATTTTTGTCTTGATGGTTACAGAAAATGGAGTACAAATACAAAGCATTAAATAGATTTGACCTGATGTCGCTGAATTTGAAGGAAGAAAGTTCCATGGCAAGTAATGTGGGGATCTTCTTTGAGCTGAGGGTGGCCCTGTGTAAGAGTAAGAAAGGAAATGGAGTCTCAGTCTTTCAACAGGAAGGTGGTAAATTCAGTGTATGCCATGGGTAACCATGGAATTGGATTTTCCTCTGACCACAGACAAGAACTCAGCCTGAGTGATATTTTGATTTTCAGGTCTGTAATATTTGGACCAGAGAGTCTGGTCATACTGAGCTCAACTTCTGACCAACAACACTGTGAGCTAATAAAGGAGTGTGGTTATTTATTACATAGCTGTATACAAAGTAACAGCATTTAGTGAAAAGATAAGTCACTGTTATATTTCAGTGTCTTAAGACAAATTATGAAACAATTTCATAGCATTTAGGAGTCCTTTGTGGAATATGAATATTAAATTAAAATATTCTGTTATAAAATTCTAATGAAAAGCAAATGGGAGATTTGGAGCTCTGTCCCCAAAACTTCCTACTGCCCCCTTGTCTTAGTGCTCAGACTTCCCAGTCACAGGGATTCTATCCCATTCTGCATCTGTGTACACCTCATCTAGGTAGTGAGTCAGTTCCCACTATCTCAGCTTTCAGCCCAGCTTGGGCTATGACAAAAGAATAGAAAAAGATATTCCAAACAAATGGAACTAAGAAGCAAAGAGGTGTAGCTATTCTAATACCCAACAAAACAGGCTTCACACTAAAACTAGTCAGAAGACAGAGAAGGTCACTTCATAATTCATTAAAGGAAAAATCCACCAAAGAATAATTACAATCCAAAACAAATATGCACCTCATAGAGGAACATCCAAATTTCATAAAAGAGACTTTATTAGCACTAAAACCTCACATTGACTCCAGCAACGTGATCGTAAGCAGTGTCAATACCCCACTGTCCCCAACGGACAGGCCAGTCAGACAAAAGCTAAACAGAGAAAGCTTGGAAACCACAAATGAAACAGACTTTACAGATATCTACAGAACATCCCAACCAAACACCCAAGAATATCCTTTCTTTCAGGAGACCATGGAACTTTCTACAAAGTTGGCCACCTAGTCTTCACAAATTTACAAAAATTTAAATACCATCTTGTATACTATTCAACTGCAAAGGAATGAAGCTCAACAACAATAAAAATGGGTAAAAATAAATCCATGGAAGCTTAACAAAATACTACTGAATGAAAACTGGATCATGGGAGAAATCAAAAAGAAAATTAAAATTTCTAGAATTGGATGAAAATGAAAACATAACATATCACAACCTTTTGTGACAAAATGAAGGCAATCCTTAGGGGAAAATCTATAGCATTAAGTGCCTACATAAGAAAATTAGAGATACCTGCCAGGCATGGTGGCACACGCCTTTGATCCTAGCACTTGGGAGGCAGAGGGAGGTGGATCTCTGTGAGTTCAAGGCCAGCCTGGTCTACAGAATGAGTTCCAGGACAGCCAGAGCTACAGGGAGACCCTGTCTCAAAAAGACAAAAANTCTATAGCATTAAGTGCCTACATAAGAAAATTAGAGATACCTGCCAAGGCATGGTGGCCACACGCCTTTGATCCTAGCACTTGGGAGGCAGAGGGACGGTGGAATCTCTGTGATTTCAAGGCCAGCCTGGTCTTAACAGAAACTGAGTTCCAGCACATCCAGAGCTACAGGGAGGACCCTTGTCTCAAAAAAAAAAAAAAAAAAAAAAAAAAGAAAGAAAATTATAGATATCTTTTACAAATAAATTAAAGATACACCTGAAAACTTAGGAAAACCAGGAACAACACCTAAAAAGAATAGATGGAAAGAGATAAATTAATGAACTAAAAATGAAGAAAACTGTACAAAGTATCCATGAAACAAAGAATTATTTCTTCAAAAAGTATTGAAAAGCCTTTAGTCAAATTAACCAAAAGAAAGAGGACCCAAATAAACAAACCCAGAGACAAAAATAGAAACATAACACAAACCCAGAGGAAATTCAGCAAAATAATAAAGATGTGCTTTAAAAATCTATCTTCCAGGACTGTGTTACTTCACTCAGCATAATGGCTTCAAGTTCCATCCATTTACCTGCAAAGTTAATGATGTTGACTTTCTTTACTGCTGGAAGAATTCCATTATTTAGATGTACCACATTTTCTCTATCCACTCGTCAGTCAGGGACACTTGGGTTGCTTCCAGCTCTTTGCTATTGTGAAGAGAGCTGCAATAAACATAGATGTGCATGCATCTCTTTGACAAGATGAGTCTTGTGGGTATATACCCAGGAGTGGTAGGACTGGGTCAGGTGGTAGGTTCATTTTGAGTCATTTAAGAGTTCTCCATACTCCTTTCATAGGGGTTACATGAGTTTGCATTCCCACCATCAGTGGATGAGTGTTCCTCTCTCTACACAATCTCCCTAGCATTTGGTATCCTTTGTTTTCTGGAGCATAGCTAGTCTTACTGGAGTAAAATGAAATATTAAGGTGATTTTAATTTGCATTTCCTTAATTATTAATGATGTTGAACACTTTTTAAGATGTTTCTCAGGCAACTTTACTTCCTCACTGGTGAAGTCTCTGTTCAACTCTTTACTCCATCTTTTGAGTGGGTCATTTGTTTTCTTACTCATTTGTTTTTTGAGTAGTTTATATATTCTGGATGTTAATGCTCTATCAGATGTATCACTGGTGAATGTTTCCTCCCTTTCTGTGGGTTTTCTCTTCATTTCTTTGATTGTTTCTTTTGCTGTACAGAAGCTCTTGAGTTTAATAAGGTCCCATTTGTTAATTGTTGAACTTATTGTTTCCACAGCTGCTGTTTGATTTAGAAAGTATTTTCCTACACCTGTGTCTTGTAGGTTACTACCAACGTTTTCTTTTATCATTTTCAGAGTTTGGGGTTTCATATTGAGGTCTTTGATCCATTTGCAGTTGATTTTTGTACATGGCGAGAGGTAAGGATTTAGTTTTATTCTTCTACAAGTGGTGATCCAGGTATGTCAACACCATTTGCTGAAGATGCTGTTGACAAATGGTATATCTCATTTCTGGATGCTAGCACCAAATCCTTAGTTGAAAGATAAGCTGAGCAAGGTTAATGTTACATTTCTTTTTCTTTGAAGGCAACTATGCTGTTATAATGTGAATTAACTCCTCACTTACTTTCAGGCTTTGTAATTGTGGTATATGTATGGAGGGCATGTATTAATATATTAGAGTAATATAAAATTAAAGGGAAAAATGTGAACTCCTAAACATATTTTGGAATTAGCACACAGTTTATTTTTGAAGGTCATAATTTTGGCATATATGTGATATATATATAGGCTTACTTTGGAGCCTATGTATACAATGACAAAAAGTCTGGATCAAAGAACTGACTGAAACAGTTAACTTCCACTCAAACAATAAGCCTCTGTGAGAAAAACTTTAAAAAGACTGAGAAAAAGATGCAAGACATGTATGGCAGAATGCACAAACTGGGGTGGGGGGCATGGAAAAGGGAGTGTGTCTAAATTGGAGTGAGAAATGATGTATGAAACACACAAAACACCAATAAAATATTTTATTTATAAAAATTAAAGGGAAAAATGTGAATTCCTAGACATGTTTTGGAATTAACTTAACAGATTATTTTCAGACATCATAATTTTGATATATGTTTGATGTATATAAATATGCATATTTTGGAGCAATACAGATGGGTGGGAATAACAACAAAAGAGGACTGTGTCTGTCAAAGAACTGACTGAAACAGTAAAGTCCTGCTCCAAGTAGAAAACTCCTGCATGGAAAAACTTTAAAAAGACAGAAAAATCTGCAAGACACATATGGCAAAGTGCATGAGCTCAGGTGGAGTGGGGAGCATGGAAGGACGATTGAGTCTAATTTGGATTGAGAAATGTTGTATGAAATGGACAAAACTTCAATAAAATATTGAAAAGGAAAAATCTATCTTCCATTAAACTAGAAAATCAAGTAGAAATGGTTAACCATTTGGCCTACCAAAATTAAATAAAAATTACCTAAGTAATCTAAGCAGATCCATAAAAACAAAAAAATAAATAGAGTAATTAAAAATCTCTCAATTGAAGCCAGGTGTCATAACATACACCTTTAGTCCCAGCAATTGGGAAGCAGAGGCAGGAGGCTATCTGTGAGATCAAGCCCAGCCTGCTCTGCACAGCAAATTCCAGGTCAGCTGGGGCTACAGGGAGACCATGTCTCAAGAAGATGAAAACAAAAATCTCTCAATGAAAGAAAATCCATAATCAAATGAATATAGTGCAGAATTCTACCGTTTAAAAGAAGGACAAATACCAATTCTCAAATTATTTTGTAAAACAGACAATGAAGGAACATTCCCAAATTCATTCTATGAAGCTAATATTACTAATACCCAAACCAGGCAAAGACCCAACAAAAAGAAAATTACAGAACAATCTCTCTGATAAATATAGATGCAAAATTTCTCAATAAAACACTACCCTGACCTGGAGAGATGGCCTAGCGGTTAAGAGTGCAGACTGCTCTTGCAGAGGACCTGGGTTCGATTCCCAGCACTCGCATGGCAGCTGAGAACTGTCTTTAACTCCAGTTCCAGGGGAATACGACACCCTCTTCTGACCTCTGGGAGATTGCACGACATGGGTGCACAAATCTACATGCAGACAGTCCATTCAGTCTATATATAGATATATATATATTATATATATATTATATAATAATGAAAAAAAAAAAAAAACCACTTCCCAACTGAATGCAAGAACACATCAAAACGTTTATCCACCGGGGGTGAACGGGCAAATGGAAAATGCCTGAACTGAATTGGAAAATGATGTATAAAATGCACAAAGCATCAATAAAAAATGTTAAAAAATGCCTTAATTTGAGAAAAAAAAGAAAAAGATTATCCACCGTGATCACCAGAGATTCAGGAATGGTTCAAACAAATAAAGCTGACATGTGGCCGGTGCGAATCAAACTCAGGTTTTCTGTATGAGCAGCCAGTGCTCTTTACTGAGCCATCTCTCCAGCTCCATAAATCATCAACTGCAATCCACCAAATAAACCACTCAAGACAGAAACCACAAGATGTTATTAGATGCAGAAAATACCTTTGACAAAACTCAACAACTATTCATGATAAAAGTTATAAAGAACTTTTTATAGGGGATAGATCTCAACTTAATAAAGGCAATGTATAGTAAGAGCACACAAAGATAGTGCTGACTTCAGAGCCTCATCTCTGTTGGCTGGTGTTCAAACTGTTGGAAGGTGCTATTAAGCTACCAGAAGAAAAAAAATAATCATCAACCTTACCCAGTTGTAAATCCTGTAAACTACAAAAATAACTGGCTTGGCAAGACATGCCCACTAGCCATTCTTTGACTAGATTTAAGTTCCACTTCCTAGGATGGAGCCCATATGTGACACTCATATCAGACATAGGAACCTGAGGATAACAAGTCACAGTACATAAAAGATAATGTAATATTAGTTTTCCATTAAATAGTTTATTTTTCTTAAATAAACTATTTTAAATAGTTTATGATTCCTAATAGCATATTGCTGTGTCCATAGATTAATGTATCTCTCAGCTCTCACCAGAGAAGTTTCCTTATGCAGCAGATGGTAATGAACGTAGAAAACTATAAATGGCCTATGTGCAGAGAACAGGAGGCTAAGAGTGTCCTATTATCTCTTAATAGGACAAGTATAGCAAACTTCTGCCTTCCAAGGCTCAGAGATCATTATGGAAGAGGGAACTGGAAAGATTGCAATAGCCAGAAGTGGTGGCACATGACCACAAGGAAACAGAATTCTCCAGACAGCTAGTCAGTTACTTTTATGAACACACAGCAATGCTGAGCGCACACACAAGTTCTTTGCAAGATCAAATCAGAAAAAAGAAAAACAATCCCTGCCATACATATACATGAGGAAATGGGTAAGATGCTCCAATTTACTTATAGAAATGGGCCATTAGATGGATACTGGGAGGGGTAGAGAGAATCTTCAATCATGGAACTCTTGATAGATTTTTTAGGATTCTTTAGATAGACTCACACTGAGAGACATGTGGGATACAAATTGGACTTTATAAACCATATATATATATATATATATATATATATATATATATATATATATATATATGCTACATTGCTTAATATAGACTCAAACTCTGTTCATTAGTGAATGATTTTAATGATCAGAACAGGAAATAATCTCCCTGTTAGCTCTAAAAATAATTCTCAGTATTACACTGTTTACATAGCTCTGGGAGCATCAATCTCATTAACTACTGCAGGTTGATCTCCATAGGGTGCATTACACTGATTATTCAGCAAGGTATGCGTTGCTGACACAGACCAGCATTACTCATGGCAGCTGCTATGAATCACAAAACTTCCTGGTGAAGACATTTCACCAAGTTCCTTCACAAATTTACAACGCCTACAGCTCTTGCCATACACCTTCTTCCCTTAAATTTGGGGTGAGTCATTTGAATTAGTCCATGGCTACAAATGACTGTTTAGTAGGGAACACTGACCAGACAGGTGCTGACTGATTCAGTCTCAGTCAAAGCAATAGTTCAAGCTTAACCCTAAGCAAGAGACTCTCAATGAGTAGAATTAAGTTCTAGAATCTCAGGGTTAATTATTTTCAGCAAATTATTTTGTGACTTTGAAAAAGATTTTCAGATTTTTCCTGTTTCTAAAACAGCAACAACAAAATTGGAATATCTGAAGCTGTCTCCAGAGGTGCTCAGGAAATTAATTTCTTTTTGGAGAGACTCGAGGGATCATCACAAAAAAACAAAGCTAATATTTCACCAAATATTTTTTATTTGTTAAATTAGGGCTGAAAATGAAAATTATTTCATTTTATTTTTGTTCTGTTTTTGTAACAGGGTCTGACTATGTAACCCAGGCTGGTCTCAAATTCCCAGTCCTCCTGTCGCAGTCTCCCAAGCCAAGTGCCAAGATTGAAGTCATGCACCACTTTGCCCATTTTAAGAACAGAAAGTTCTCGACACTAAATACTCAAGGTTTTTTCTTTTTACAATGACTAGTATAAGACACTAAAGTTTGTACTAAGTGAGCATCTGGCACTGGACAGGAAATGATCCACATTTAATTTGTAAAAAGTTGTATAAGATGTCCAAATATAATGTTTTCATGTAATTTAACTTAAGCAGACATAAACATTTTAATAATTACCAAGTTATTTCAAACATTGTTGGATTTATGACATCATAGCACTGCAGTTTTTTTCTTGGTCTTTTTGAGAAGGAGTATCTGTGTAGTCCCAGCTGCTCTAGAACTATCTGTGGAGACCAAGCTGGTGTCTCCAAGAGGGAACTTCCTGCCTCTTCTTCTTGGGTGCCAGGATTAAAGGTGTGTGCCATCATGCCTGGCATCTCCAATTTTTTAAAATTGAAGTTTTGTGTATTTCATACAACATTTCCATTAATTAATTAATTGTCTTTTTGAGAGATAGCCCCAGTTGGCCTGGAACTAACTCTTTTTGTAGACCAGGCTGGCCTTGAACTCACAGAGATCCACCTGCTTCCGCCTCCAGAGTGCTGGAATTTAAGGCATGTGCCACCACACCAGACTACATTTCTTAATCAAATTTAGACCCAATTCCCCTTCCTTTCCCCCTCCTCATCAGAGCACATGCATTCTGCCATACACATCTTTCATCTTTTTCTTAGTCTTTAAAAAAAATATTGCTGAAGTTTACCATTTTGGGCTTAAGTTTACTGTTTCAGTCAGAACTTTGACCCAGTCCTTTTGTTGTTGTTTCTTCTCAGTTATATTGTTCCAAAATATGCCTATATGGATGCTGCAGATATACCAAAATTATTGCACTTGAAAATAAACTCTGGGTTAATTCTAAAACATGTTTAGGGTTTTGCATTTTAATAGTAGGATTGTATACAGATAAAGAAACAATGTTACTTTCTTACATTACAAAGCATGTTGAGTAATATCAGGTATTATATTTATATTATATTTACCAAAAACAAAGAAATAAAAAGTAATTATTGTTTGCCTTCTAAAGAGAGAATTGGTGCTAGCATCCACAAATGAAGGACCATAAGCCAATTTTTTTACTGTGTTACTTCACTTAGCATAATGGCTTCAAGTTCCATCCATTTACCTGCAAAGTTCATGATGTCTTTCTTTACTGGTATATAGAATTCCATTGTCTAGATATACCACATTTTCTCTATCCACTTTCCAGTTGAGGGATACTTGGTTTGCTTCTAGCGCTTTGCTATTGTGAAGAAAGCTGTAATAAACATAGATGTGCATGTATCTGTGTGATAGGATGAGTCTTATGGATACATGCTCAGGAGTGGTATGAGTGGGTCAGGTGGTAGGCTCATTTTGAGTCTTTTAAGAATTCTCCCCCCAAAAAAATAAATAAAAAAAAATAATGCCGGGTGCGATGGTGCATGCCTTTAATCCTAGCACTTGGGAGGCAGAGGCAGGCTGATCTTTGTGAGTTCAAAGCCAGCCGGGTCTAGAGTGAGTACCAGGACAGCTAGGGCTACAGGAAGACCCTGTCTCAAAAAGAATAAATAAATAAATAAATAAATAAATAAATAAATAAATAAATAAATAAATAAGAGTTCTCTACACTGCTTTCCATAGGGGTTGTACAGAGTTTGCATTCCCTCCAGTAGTGGACAAGTGTTCCCGTTTCCCCACAACCTCTCCAGCATTTGTATCCTTTGTGTTCTGAATCATACCTAGTTTTACTGGAGTAAGATGAAATCTTAAGGTGATTTCAATTTGTGTTTCCTTAATTATTAGTGACATTGATCACTTTTAAAGATATTTCCCAGCCATCTTTACTTCTTCATTTGTGAAGTCTCTGTTCAGCTCCTGACTCTGTCTTTTGAGGGGGTCATTTGTTTCCTTGCTCATTTGTTTTTTTTTTTTGTTGTTGTTTTTTCGAGACAGGGTCTCCCTGTAGCCCCAGCTGTCCTGGAATTCGCTCTGTAGACCAGGCTGGCCTTGAACTCACAAAGATCCGCCTGCCTCTGCCTCCCAAGTGCTAGGATTAAAGGTGTGCGCCACCACGCCCAGCTGTTTTTTGAGTAGTTTATATACTCTGGATGTTAATGCTCTATTAGATGTATCACTGGTGAAGGTTTCCTCCCACTCTGTGGGTTTTCTCTTCACTTCTTTGATTGTTTCTTTCACTGTACAGAAGCTTTTGAGTTTACTAAAGTTCCATTTGTCAGTTTTTGACCTTACTGTTTGTGCAGCTGCTGTCTGATTTAAAAAGCCTTTTCCTAAGCCTATGTCTTATTGGTTACTGCCAATGTTTTCTTCTATCATTTTCAGAATTTCAGGTTTCACATTGATCCATTTGGGGTTGATTTTTGTACATGGTGAGAGGTAAGGGTTTAGTTTTATTGTTTATAAGTGGTCATCCAATTATGCCAACACCTTGCTGAAGATGCTGTCTTTTCTCCATTGAGTCTTCTTGGACCCTTTGTCAAATATGAGGTGGCTGAAATTGGATGTGCTCAGATTCAAATACTCAGTTTTGTTCCATTGATCTGTTTTAGTGCCAATACCAGGCTGGTTTTATTTTTTTGTTTGTTTTGTTTTCTGGTCTTTTTGAGATAGTGTCTCCCTTTAGTTCCAGTTGGCCTGGAGCTTGCTATGTAGACTAGGCTGGCCTTGAATTCACAGAGATCTGCCTGCCTATGCCTCTGGAGCACTGGGATTAAAAGTGTGCACTACCACACCCAGCACCAGGAGGGTTTTATGACCATAGCTGCTCTAGAACTTTCTGGGGAGACCAAGCTGGTGTCTATCTCACAGAGAACTTTCTGGCTCTGCTTTCTGAGTGCTGGGATTAGAGGCATGTGCCATCATGCCTGGCATCTCTAATTTTTAAAAACAATTTATTCTTTGAGAATTTTATGCAAGTGTATGATAAATTCTGGCCATACTAATATTTACAACAATTTGTAAGTTTCAGTTAAGAAAAACAAGTTTCTCAGAATTGTAGAAACAATGGATTCTCTGAAGCTGCACTTGTAGCTGGGAGAGGACATTCTCCTAGCAAACAGCAGCATGGAGAGTAGCTCAGCAGAAACACGGAGATTTTTTTACCTTCCTCCCATCCTGACCCCTGCTTCCTCCCAAGTCTCTCTCATATTTTAATGACTTTTTGTTTTTGTTTTGCTTTGTCACTTTCTAGGTTTGTCACGGGCCACTGGCTTGAGATCACTGTGAAGCTATGCTCTGGTGCTTGAATAACTCACCAGTGCCTATATGACAGAAAATAATGACTTGCACTTCCCTAGCAGACCTCAATAGTCATTAGCTCCTTTGGGTGGGCTGGGCCGCATGAGACCTTCCCTATTAATGACTGAATGTTTACAGGCTCAAAACTGTGCAAACTTGGGGGCTGGAGAGATGGTCTAGCAGTTAAGAGTGCCGACCGCTCTTGCAGAGGACCTGGGTTCAATCCTCAGCACCCACATGGCAGCTGAGAACCGTCTGTAACTCCAATTCCAGGAGAACTCCAGTTCCAGGGGAATCTGACAGCCTCTTCTGACCTCCGCGGCATGGCACGACACTGGTGCACAAACCTACATGCAGACAGTACATTCATACACATACATAAAATAAAATAATAAAATAAAATAAAATAAAATAAAAAGCTGTGCAAACTCTAAGCAGGAAACTGGAGCCATTGTGAGTTTTTAAGTGCCACAGCCATGTCATTCCCATGAGATAGTGTTTCTGAAATGACCAGTCTGACCCTATTTTGTTCTAGCTGACTTTTGCTTTACTCTGTGTTTCTGCTGAGCTACTCCCCATGCTCCTGTTAGCAGCACTCAGCCAGGCAGAACAGCCATGAGGTCTGCACCTGTATTTCAAGGAGGGAATTGTTTCTTTTTTTTTTTTTAATTTTTAATTTATTTCTGTGTGTGTATGAATGTACTGTCTGCATGCAAGTTTTTGCACCCATGTCGTGCAATGCCGTGGAGGTCAGAAGAGGGTGTCAGATTCCCCTGGAACTGGAGTTCTCCTGGAATTGGAGTTTCAGACGGTTCTTGGCCGCCATGTGGGTGCTGGGGATCGAATCTGGGTCCTCTGTAAGAGCGGTAGGCGCTCTTAACCGCTAGGCCATCTCTCCAGCCCATGGGAATTGTTTCTATGATAGAGTGAACTTACATGCCTCCAGGGAGAATGTCCTCTCCCAGCTACAAGTACAGTTTCAGGGAACCTATTGTTTCTGCAATTCTGAGAAACTTGTTTTTCTTAACTGAAACTTTTCAAATTGTTGAAACCCTATTGTTAACTGACCTTGCCCTGGTCTGGTATAACTATGCTGTTCTGATTCAACTATGGTTATTGGCTTTAACCCTAGCATGATGCAATTATGATTTTAAACTTTATATACACTGCTCTGCCTCTCAAGATCCAGAGATCTTTTGGACCTTAGCTCCTTCTTGACCATTGGATAATTATTTAATGGACTCTTAATTTGACCATTACAATGCGTCATTCCTCTGTTCCTCATTTTCTCTATTATATTTCAAGGACCTCTTCTATCTATTCCAGCTCTTATACTCTCCACTCTTTTTCTTAATACACCATATCTATTAATTCTTTGAGCATGTCATACAATGTATTTTATCATATTCACTCTCCATTTTTTCCTCCTAACTCTCTCCAGATCTATCTGCCACCTTCCAATACCTTCCCAAATTTGTGTCTTCTTTGAATAATAACCCACAGAGTTCAACTTGTTTGGCACACATTCTCATGGGTGTGGGGCTGTCCACTGGAGAGTGGTACACTTATAGAAAACCAGCTCTCCTATCCCCAGAAAACAGCAACTTTCAGCAGATCTTCAGCTAGGGGTCAGGGCTCATGAGAATATCTTGCCATGCTAGTCATTATTGTAGCTCACCGGGTTCACAGCTGGGTAAGATTGTAAATATTTTCTACTAGCAGTCTACATAGCACCTTCTGGTATGATGAAAAGTAGCTAGGAGGTAGGAATCTTTCTGTCACTACTGACATGATTTCTCCATGTTCTATTACCAAAGTGGGTGATATATTCAAGTAACAGGATCTTACTATCAAGCTCTACTAAGGAACCAAGATCAGTAGCTAGTATTGTGTGGGAGTTCTACAGGACACCCCTGAACAACAATTTGAGGACACCCCTGAACAACAATTTGAGGAGAGTTTTTCCACACATGGCACTGGGATTTTTATTTGGCTACTTATGACTTCTTGAAAGAGCATTATCCCCTGTGTAGGGTAATGCCAATCAAATTATTTCATATGAACATATACATATTTAGGAAGCTTGTAAACATAGTAAGTTTCAAATGTTATCCCTCCCTCACCCTCTCCTCTATGTCACACCTCCTTCCCTTTCCCCACTTAAACCTCCTTCCCTGTTATTCCCCATTTTCCCTTCATATCACCTGTGTTCAACTATCCCCCTTCCTGTAGATTTTTCATCTCTTTTCCTAATAATGGTCCTTTTCTAGTTTCCTAGATTCTAGAGTTTCTCAAGTCAAACACATGGAACTAAAGTTTCAACACTAAGTTCCACATATGAGTGAAGACATGCAATATTTGCCTCTCTGATGCTGGGTTATTTTATCCAGTGCTGTATTTTTCAGTTCCATCTGTATTTTCCAGGAGCAGGACAAAGTTAGGCACAGACCGAGTCCTGCCAGGGGTGGGGTGCACAGAACAGTGGTCAAAGGACAGTGGCTCAGGCCAACACAAAGGCAGAGCATGGCAGCTCTGTGGATAAAAGGGAAACCTGACAATTCAAGATCTGGACTCCAGACCAGGAATAGGAGCCCACAGGGACCACGCTGTGTGTATGCACACTATAACGCACATGACACATATTTACATATGCACACAACACTCGTATGTATGCAAATACACACACACACACACATACACACAAAACATATGTGCTCTCACTAGCTCTTTCTCAGACTGCTTGCCTGTAAGCCTCCAGTGGCCTGGCAGAATCCCAACTCTAATAATTACATCAGACCCACCTTTCACCCCTCTCACCAGCTGCAATTAGCCCTGAATCTTGACTTCCTGCTGCTCTGTGGGGTGAGGTGGAAAAGTCTGAGGCCTGCTGTTCCTGCACAACCCCAGAAATGCTGGTTTCAGAGGTGCCTGAAGCAACTAGTTCCTTCTTCTGGGGCTGCAGGCTGGCAGGAGACCTGGTTAGATAGAGGGCAGTCACACAAGAGACCCTGGGGAGCAGCACCCCCAGCCTGGCCCGCTACATTCAGCCTCCAGCTTGGGATCTAGCCGTACCCACAGTGGGCTTGATCCTTCACAACCTCAGTTGTTCTGCCCAGCGGAAGTCACTTCCTCACACACCCCAGAAGCTTGGCTTGAGAAAGAAGTTTCTCTGGACAGCTGACAACTAAAGAAAAACATGCTGCTTTCTGGGACTGAAATTCCCTCCTCCATGAGTCGTGGTTTCTTAATCTGTAAAATGGGGCCAGCAACTTCTTCCTCTTGAGGCTATAGCAGAAATGAATTATAACCCATCGTGTCCTGGTCTTTTTTATCTGCAAATCTCGTAATTTCATTTTACTTTGTAGAGGACAACATTTTGGGTGTCACTTCTCTTTTTATACCATGTGGGTTCTGGGGACTGAACTCCTGCCACTAGTCTTGGTGGTAGCCACCATTGTCTACTGAGCCATCTCACTGACTCTGGGTCATATATTTTAAAGAAAATTTCTACGCCATATTATCTCATCTAGTTTGATATTCAGATCAAACAGAATTTTAAGTACATTTTAAATGTGGTTAATGTAAAAAAGTTTCAATGGTAGCTTGAATTAATATTGGATAGATCAACAGGACAAAAAATAAACTGAGAGATATCAGACCTGATCAACACAATACACCAAATGGATCTCACAGACATCTATAGACTATTCCACCCAAATACCAGAGAATATACTTTCTACTCAGCACCTCACAGGACATTCTCCAAAATCAACCACATACTGGGGCACAAAAGGAACCTCAACAAATACAAAATGATAGAAATTATTTCATGCATTCTGTCAGGCCACAGTGCAATAAAGCTCAATATGAACACAAGAATAAGTCCAACTAGCTACAAGAACACATGGAGACTAAACAACACAATGCTGAACAATGAATGGGTCAGGGAAGAAATAAAGAGTGAAATAAAAGTATTCATGGAACCGAATGATAAAGATAATACAACACAACAAAACCAGTGGGATACATTAAAAGCAGTCTTGAGAGGGAAATTTATAGCCCTAAGTGCCCACATCAAAAAAACACTAACACTGCAGCTAAAAACACTTGAGAGACAACAACAAATGAACCTTAAACCCAACAGACAGGAAGAAATAACGAAAATCAGAGCAGAAATCAATGAAATAGAAACAAAGAAAACACGACATAAAATCAATGAATCCAAAAGCTGGTTCTTTGAAAAAAATAAATAAAATAGAACACAAGCCTAGTTAACGAGAGAGAGAGAGAGAGAGAGAGAGAGAGAGAGAGAGAAAGAAAGAAAGAAAGAAAGAAAGAAAGAAAGAAACTCTAAATCAATAGTATTCATGATGGAAGGGGAAACATCACAGCAGACTAAGAAAAGATCCAGGCAATCATAAGGGAATACTTCAAAAATCTATGTTCAACTAAATTTGAAAACCTAAGAGAAATGGATGAATATCTGAAATCCTGGGAACCAACAAAGCTTAACCAAGAAGAGATTGACAGTTTAAACAGACCCATAATATTTGAGGAAATTGAAGATGTGATTAAAAACCTCCCAACTAAAAAAAGCCCTGGTCCAGATGGTTTCACCACAGAATTCTATAAAACATTTAAAGAGGTCTTACAACCATTGTTACTCAAACTATTCAGAAGGATACAAGCAGAGGGAATTTTCCCAAACTCCTTCCATGAAGCCAGCATTACTCTGATACCAAAACCAGGCAAAGATGCAAGCAAAAAAGAAAGCTATAGACCCATCTCACTAATGAACATAGACACAAATATTCTCAACAAAATACTTGCAAATTGCATACAGTCACACATCAAAAAGATCACCCAACATGATCAAGTTCAGTTCATACCAGAGATGCAGGGATGGTTCAACATACGTAAATCAATAAATGTCATAAAATACATAAATGGACTGAAAGACAAAAAACACACAATCATCTCAATTGATGCAGAAAAAAACCTTTGACAAGATCCAACATCCCTTCATGTTTAAAGTCCTAGAGGGAATAGGACTGAAAGGAACATTCCTCAACATGATCAAAGCCATATGTAACAAACCCGCTGCCAACATCATCCTAAATGGAGAAAAATTGGAACCATTTCCCTTAAAGGCAGGAACTCAGCAAGACTGCCCCCTATCACCACTCCTCTTCAACATAGTGCTCAAAACACTTGCTAGGGCAATAACACAAGAGAAGTAAATTAAAGGAGTACAATTCAGAAAAGAAGAAGTTAAGCTATCCCTTTTGCAGTTGATATGACAGTTTACCTAAGGGATGCTAAAAACTCCATGAGAGAACTTCTAGAAATGATTAAGAGTTTTAGTAAATTGTCAGGCTACAAAATTAACCTAGAAAAATCAGTAGCCTTTCTTTACACCAACAATAAACAAGTGGAGAAGAAATATAAGAAGACCTTCTCACTCAAAATACCCTCAAAAATAATAAGATACCTGGGAACAAACCTAACCAAAGATACCAAAGACCTCTACAACAAAAATATTAAAACCCTGAAGAAGGAGATTGAAAATGACATCAAAAGATTGAAAGACCTCCCATGCTCATGGATTGGGAAAATTAATATAGTAAAAATGTCCATTTTACCCAAATTGATATACAGATTCAATGCAATCCCAATCAAAATCCCTATGAGCTTTTTCACAGACTTGGAAAAAAAATCACTAAACTTATATGGAAAAGACCCAAAATAGCTAAAGCAACCCTGAGTGAAAAATGCAATATAAGGGGGATTGCCCTACTAGACTTCAAACTGTATTACAGGGCCATAATCATAAAGACAGCCTGGTACTGGCACAAAAACAGACACATTGACCAATGGAACAAAACTGAAGATCCAAACTTGAGCTCATATAATTTTAGCCACCTCATATTTGACAAAGGGGCAAAAACCCCTCAGTGGAGGAAGGATAGCATCTTCAGCAAATGGTGCTGGCAAAATTGGATCATCATCTGTAGAAGAACAAAATTAAACTCCCTGTACAAAAATCAACTCCAAATGGATCAAAGATCTCAATGTGAAGCCAGAAACTCTAAAGTGAGAGAAGAAAAAATTGGCAACAACCTACAAGACATAGGCATAGGAAAAGATTACAAATGATCTACTCAAAAGATGGAGTAAGGAGCTGAACAGAGTCTACACCAGTGAGGAATTAAAGATGGCTAAGAAACATCTTGAAAATTATTCAACATCATTAATAATTAAGGAAATGCAAATGAAAACCACTCTCAGATATCATCTCACTCTAATACAACTAGCTAAGATCAAGAAAACAAAAGACAACAGATGCTGGAGAGGTTGTGGGGAAAGGGGAATACTCATCCACTGCTGGTGGGAATATAAACTTGTACATTCGCTGTGGAAAGCATTGTAGAGAAGCCTTAAAAGATTCGGAATGAGCCTACCACCTGACCCAGTCATACCACTCCTGGGTATATACCCCAAAGACTCGTCCTACCACAAAGATACATGCACATCCATGTTTATTGTAGCTCTCTTCACAATAATGAAGAGCTGGAACCAACCCAAATGCCCCTCAATAGATGAGAGGATGAGAAAAATGTGGTACCTCTACACAATGGAGTACTGTTCAGCATTAAAGAAAGATGGCATTATGAACTTTGCAGGTAAATGGATGGAGTTCGAACCCATTATGCTGAGTGAAGTAACACAGTACCAGAAAGACAAATGGAGAATGGTTTCCCTCATTTCTGGATGCTAACACCAAATCCCCCAGATGAAAGACAAGCTGAATGACATTATTATTATATCTCTGTTTATCTGAAAGCAACTACCTTGTTATAATGTGAATCACTCATTGGGCTCCACCCATCAATTATTTTCAGACTCTGTAATTACTGTATATTGGTGGAGAGTATGTATCCATATTTTAGAGTAATCTAAAATTAATGGAGGAAAATGTGAATTCCTAAACATAAAAAAGACTGAGAGAAAGATGCAGGGCAGTTATGGCAGAATGAATCTGGTGTGAGGTGGGGTGGAGTGGGGGAAGGGAAAGGGGAATATGCCTGAAGTGAATTGAAAAATGATGTATGAAATACACAAAGCATCAATAAAAAGAAAAAAAATGTTGAAGATCAGTATATTATTAATAAGTTTATTTGAAACATAGGAAATGGGCAAATGTTACCTAAATTTTTCTTTCATATAACAATAAGTAGATATATAAGAAATACTATTAAAAGAAAGTGAAAGTTTTTCAGAGAGAAAACAAATTATATCTGTTTTAAATTCTTCAGGAAAAATTACAATGCCTTTAGTAAATTTAGACCAGGCTTAATGAATATAGGTCTAAACATTTGCTTCTTGGATAGCATATTAAATTTCTTCTTCATGGTTATTTTAAAATCTAATTTAGCAAGTGTATGCCTACTGACCTTTTAGAATCAATTTAGAGTATTAAAGAAAACACATCACAAGTACATAGACAATAGAACCTGTCTACTCTTTATGTTGCATTAAAAAATGTGACTGAAAGGATTGCTAAGTGGTTATTGCTCTTTCAGAAGATTCGGGTTTAGTTTCCAACACTGACTTGGGGCCTAATGATTGACAGTAACTTCAATTGCTGAATATTTTCCATACATATTCTCTCTCTCTCTCTCTCTCTCTCTCTCTCTGTTTTTCTTATTTTTTTTCCTACATCTGAAAGCCTTATTAAGACTTCCAGTTATGGGAACTGGAGACATGGCTTAGTGGTTAAGAACACTGGCTGCATTTGCAGAAGACATAGGTGCAGTTCTCAGCAAACATGCTAACTCACAACTCTCTGTAGCTTGAGTTTCTGGGGTGTCTGACATTCTCCTCTGGTCTATGTGGGCACCAGGAAAACATGTATTCAGAAAAAAACATGCATACACATAAAATAAAAATAACCTTAAAATTCCAATTATGTACAGCTTAGATTTTCATGGAGACAATGTAGAAGTCTTATTGCCTGAGTCTCACAAAGAATGACAATAAAGCAATTAATTTAGAAGGCAAATCATATTCATCACTGCACTCGCAAACCCTTACATATGGGAATCAAATCACTATAAATATAGAAATACTTGATTTTGTCTATAATAATTCTACTTACTATGCTGGAGGGCGTAAAGAGCAGCAGCCTTTGGGAGCTGCAATAATATTCTCTCTACACAATTTTCTGCTATGTTCCACAAGCTTTAGGCATAAAGATTCCATTGTAGAACTGTCATTTACTGGAAAAATGTGTAAGAATCCCAAATTGCTTAGGTGGGAATTATTGGCAGCTGATCACTGCTGGGTCAGGGAGAGTTGGTATTCTTTTTTTTTTTTTTTTGTTTTTATTGAACGCATTTCATGCAACATTTCTTAATCAAATTTAGACTCATTCCCCCATCCATACCCAACCCTCATGCCCCCTCCACCCCCCCATCAAAGCCCATGGATTCTGTCATACAAAAGTCCTGTCTTGCATCTTTTTCTCAGTCTTTTATAACCTTTTTGGTGCACTGTTTTACTGTTTTGGTCAATTCTTTGAATAGGTTTTTCTCTCTCTATTTTGGTTCCCATTTGATTTTATATTATTCCAAAATACACATATATACACTACACACATAAATCATAATTACAAAATCTGCACATTTAGAGATTCACATTTTAAGAGTAAAGTTGCATACAGGTAAAAGTATAACTACATTCTCTCTTTTTTTTTAGAATATGAATATTAATATTCCTATATGATAGCACAAACCATAGGATTACATAAGAATAAATTATGAATGGTTGTAACACGTATCAATAAAAAGAGAAAATATTATTTTACAAAATATTTTTAACTGTTAAATATAATTTTTTTTTAAAGAAAAGATGTCATGTTTTCCCAAGCAAGTGGTTGAAGGTTCCTCCTTTGCAAACCAAAACAACCATCAATCCTGCCCCTGTGCTCCACACTGGGGTCCCTCCCCCAAATGGTCACCCAAATGAGGTCCAGCAAGCATGGGTCCTGTCTTGATCTTCCTGCACTGGCCTCCATGACATAACATGGATAGCCAAACCACAGCAGTCTACACTCTGAAGATGCTGAAATCCCAGCAGTCACTCAGTCCACAAGACGGACATCCCAGTAGTCCCCACCAGGCACTAAAGGTCTGAAGGACCACCAGGTTTTATATCTGAAATACAATTTCTCAGACCTAATTGATTATTTCTTTCTGGTTATACTTTCCTTTTGGGTGCTTTAGGACACACAGTCAGCCCAGATTAACCAAGGTTTCTGTTTTCTCAAGGTCAGTTGAGGGTCACTCGGTTTTTTTTTTCTTTTTTCAGGGGGAGCCCCTGGCTCCTTTTGGTTTTTCAACCACCAGTTCCATCCACTCAAGGACACAGTTAGGTCTTGCTAGACCAGGCTTCTCTTTTTGAAGCATGAGCAGACTGTCCTCTTTATAGGGTGGACACTGGCTGGAGTCCCATTAGTGGATCTCCAAGACTTCCCTATACAGGAAGACTGGTGACTTACATTTGTGGGACATTTCAGGAGATGCTCCCATGCATATTCCCCTGAGACTTAGTTGACCTCTGAGGGCAAGGAACAAAGTTATCCCTTAGGTCCCTTGGCCAAATTGGTATGGGTATTAAGTATGGTCATTAAGCACCCAGAAAGGCTAAGTTACACCAGCCTGATACATCACGCCTTTACTAAAATTGTATCTTCTGGAAAACAAACTGTGTGTTATTTCCATATCAAATTTCTTGACTCAACTTTTTGCATTTTAAATTCATGTTACACTATAATATGTATACATGTCCACCATCATATACCAAAAACCCCATAGTCTGAAAATAAATGGTAGGCTATTTCTAGGACTTGTCTAGGGATTCATAATATAAGAGCACAGTTGTGTTGAGATCGTGAGGGATATAGTATAAATGTTGCTCAATTTGCCTTAGAACTAGGTACTTGCTGCTAGCATCCACAGATGAGAGATACCATCCGTCTTTTGTTTTTCTGGGACTGTGTTACTTCACTTCACATAATATCTTCTAGTTCCATCCATTTACCTGCAAATTTCATGATGTCATCTTTCTTTACTGCTGCTTAGAACTCCATTGTGTAGATGTACCATATTTTCTCTATACACTTGTCAGTTGAGGGGCACTTGGATTGGTTCCAGCTCTTGGCTATTGTGAAGAGAGCTGCAATAAACATGGCTGTACATGTATCTTTGCGGTAGGATGCGTCTTGTGGGTATATACCCAGAAGTGGTATGGCTGGGTCAGGTGGTTGGCTCATCCTGGGTCTTTTAAGGGTTCTCCACACTGTCTTCCATAATGGTTGTACAAGTTTGCATTCCCACCAGCAGTGGATGAGTGTTCTCCTTTTCCCACAACCTCTGGTTTCATTTGGTATCATTCGTTTTCCAGATCCTAGCCAGCCTTATGGAAGTGAGATGAAATCTTAAAGAGGTTTTGGTTTTCATTTCCTTAATTGTTAATGATGTTGAATACTTTTTAAGATGTTTCTCTGCCGTCTCTATTTCCTCACTTGTGAAGTCTCTGTTCAGCTCTTTACTCCATCTTTTGAGTGAGTCGTTTGTTTTCTTGCTTGTTTGTTTTTTGAGTAGTTTATATATTCTGGAAGTTGGTGCTCTGTCACATGTATCATCAGTGAAGGTTTCCTCCCACTCTGTGGGTTGTCTCTTCACTTCCCTATTTCTTTTGCTGAACAGAAGCTTTTGAGTTTTATAAGGTCCCACTTTTCAATTGTCGACCTTGTTTCCTGTGTAGCTGCTGTCTGATTTAGAAAGACTTTTCTTATGCCTATGTCTTGTAGGTTGCTGCCAACTTTTTCTTCTATCACCTTCAGAGTTTTGGGTTTCATGTTGAGGTCTTTGATCCATTTGTAGTTGACTTTTGTACAGGGTGAGAGGTAGGGGTTTAATTTTATTCTTCTACAAGTGGTGATCCAGTTTTGCCAACATCATTTGCTGAAGATGCTGTCTTTCCTCCGTTGAGTGTCTTTGGCCCCCTTGTCAAATATGAGGTGGCTGAAATTGTATGTGCTCAAGTTTGGATCTTTGGTTTTGTTCCATTGGTCAGTGAGTCTGTTTTTGTGCCAGTACCAAGCTGTTTTTATGACTATAGCCCTGTAGTATAGTTTAAAGTCTGGTATAGACATCCCCCCTGTATTGCTCTTTTCACTCAAGGTTGCTTTGGCTATTCAGGGGTCTTTTGTTTTTCCATATGAATTTAAGGATTATTTTCCAAGCAGGTGAAGGAAGTCTTGGAAATTTTAATTGGGATTGTATTAAATCTGTATATTAATTTGGGTAGAATGGACATTTTTACTATATTAATTTTTCCAATCCATGAGCATGGGAGGTCTTTCCATCTTCTGATGTCAGTTTCAATCTCCTTCTTCAGGGGTTCATAATTTTTGTTGTAGAGATCTTTGGTGTCTTTGGTTAGGTTTGTTCCTCGGTATTTTATTGTTTTTGAAGCTATTGTGATTGGGAAGTTCTCCTTGTATTCCTTCTTTAGTTGCTTGTTGTTGGTGTAAAGAAAGGCTACTGATTTTCCTAGGTTAATTTTGTATCCCGACACTTTACTGAAATCCCTAATTGTTTCTAGGAGTTTTCTGGTTGAGTTTTTAGTATCCCTTAGGTAAACTATCTTATCATCTGCAAAGAGGGTAGTTTGACTTCCCCTTTTCCAATTAGTACTCCTTTAATTTCCTTTTCTTTTCTTATTGCCCTAGCAAGTGTTTCAAGCACTCTATTGAAAAGGAGTGGTGACAGGAGGCAGCCTTGCCGAGTTCCTACCTTCCAGGGGAATCCTTGTAACTTTTCTCCATTTAGGATGATGCTGGCTGTGGGTTTCTTATATATAGCTTTGATTATGTTGAGGAATGATCCCTCCAATCCAATTCCCTCTAGGACTTTAAGCATGAAGGAGTGTTAGATTTTGTCAAAGGCCTTCTCTGCATTAATTGATATTATCATGTGTTTTTGTCTTTCAGTCCATTTATGTCTTTTATGATATTAATTGATTTATGTATGTTGAACCATCCTTGCATCTCTGATATGAACCCAACTTGATCATGATGGATGATCTTTTTGATGTGCATCTGTATGCAATTTGCAAGTATTTTGTTGAGAATTTTTGCATCTATCTTCATTAGTTAGATGGGTCTATAGCTTTCTTTTTTGCTTGCATCTTTGCTTGGTTTTGGTATTAGAGTAATGCTGGCTTCATGGAAGGAGTTTGGGAGAATTCCCTCTGCTTGTATCCTTCTGAACAGTTTGAGTAACAATGGTTGTAGGACCTCTTTAAATGTTTTATAGAATTCTTTGGTGAAACCATCTGGACCAGGGCTTTTTTTAGTTGGGAGGTTTTTAATCACATCTTCAATTTCCTCAAATATTATGGGCTTGATTAAGCTGTCAATCTCTTCTTGGTTTAGCTTTGGTGATTCCCAGGATTTCAAATATTCATCCGTTTTGCTTAGGTTTTGAAATTTAGTAGAGTATAGGTTTTTGAAGTATTTCTGTATGATTTCCTGGATCTTTTCATTGCCTATTGTGATGTTTCCCCTTTCATTATGAATTCTATCAATTTGGAGTTGCTCTCTCTTTCTTTTGGTTAACTGGGCTAGAGGTTTGTCTATCTTGTTTATTCTCTGAAAGAACCAACTTTTGGATTCCTTGATTTTTTGTATTGCTTTCTTTGTTTCTATTTCATTGATTGCTGCTCTGATATTTGTCATTTCTTCCTGTCTGTTGGGTTTAGGGTTCATTTGTTGCTGTCTTTCGACTGTTTTTAGCTGCAGATTTAACTTAATTATTTGTCACCCTATTAGGACTGCTTTTAAGGTGTCCCATAGGTTTTGTTGTGTTGTACAGTTTTTGTCATTTAGTTCCAGGAATGCTCTTATTTCTTTCTTTATTTCTTCCTTTAACTATTCATTCTTCGGGAGTGTGTTCTTTAGTCTCTATGTGTTTGTGTAGTAGTAGGGCTTCTCCTGATGTTGATATTGAGCTTTATTGCATTGTGGTCTGATGTAATGCATGAAATTATTTCATTTTTTTTTTGTATTTGTTGAGGTTTTTTTCTGTGTCCCAGTATGTGGTCAATTTTGGAGAATGTTCCATGGGGTGGTGAGTAGAAAATGTATTCTCTGGTGCTTGGTTAGAATATTTGGCAGATGTCTGTGAGGTCCATTTGCTGTATCATATTGTTCAGTTCAGATGTCTCTCTGTTTATTCTTTGTCCCAGTTGATCTGTCCAAGGGGCTCAGTGGGGTACTGAAGTCCCCTACTATGAGTGTGCTGGGGTTAATCTGTGCCTTGAGGTCCTGTAGAGTTGTGTTTATAAAAATTGGTGCACTGGAGTTCAGTGCATATATATTCATGATTGTGAAGTCTTCATGGTTAATTTTCCCTTTAATCAGGATGTGATGGTCCTCTTTGTCTCTTCTGATTGCTTCTACTTTAAAGTCTATTTTGTCTCATATTAAAATAGCAACTCTTGCTTTCTTTTTGGTACCATTTACTTGGAATATTTTTGCCATTCTTTCCTTTTCATTTGGCACCTATCCTTGAGGGTGATATGGTTTTCTTGTAGACAGCATATAGATGGATTCTGTTTCCTAATCCATTCTCCCAGTCTATGTCTTTTGATTGGGGAGTTTAGTCCATTAATATTTAAGGTTATAATTGAGAGATGTGTGTTGCTTCTTTCCCCTTATCATCCATTTAAATTTTGTTCTAGGTTTCTACTTTTGCAGTTGTGCTTTTAATAATTTCCCTTTCCAGGTGCCTGGGGATAGCTGCTCCTCTCTTCTGCCCTTTGAATTGCTTCAAATATTCTCTGTAGGTTTGGTTTTCCAGACATGTATTCTTTCATCTGTTTATGTCACAGAAGAATTTTCTCTTTCCTTCAACTAGAATCTACATTTTTTCTGGGTATATTAACTTGGGTTGGCATTTGTAGTCATTTAGCACTTGCTACTGCTTTGGTCCACATTCTTCTTGCTTTCATAGTTTGCACTGAGAAGTCAGCTGTAATTCTAATTTTCCCTTATATGTAACTTGTTGTTTTTCTCTTGTGGCTTTTAGAATTTTGTCTTTGTTTTGGGTGTCTAGCATTTTAACTATGATATAGCACCAGGAGTTTCTTTTCTGGTCTTGTCTATTTGGTGTTCTATGTGTTTCTTGTATTTGTATGGGTTTGTCTTTTTTTTCAGTTTGGGAAGATTTTCATCTATTATTCTGTTGAAGATCTGATCAATGCCATTCTCTTGGGATTCTTATTCCCCTATCCCTATGATGTGGAGGTTTGATCTTTTCATAGTGTCCCACATTTTCTGGTTTTTCCATTCTTGTGTATTTTAAAATTTTTCGTAGTCTCTACTTGAGCTTTTTAGTTGTTCTGTGTTATCTTCCAGACCTGATATTCTTTTTTCTGCTTCCTCCATTCTACTTCTGAGGCTTTTTGCCCATTCTTTCCTCTTGATTGGATGAATGTTCAATTTCCTTTTTTATTTTGTGTTGTGTTTTCTTTACTATTTCTACTTCCTTTTGGAGGTTCTCAATCTTTTCTTTTTTTTTTTAATTTAATTTTTATTGATGGTTTGTGCATTTCGTACATCATTTTCCAATTCAGATCAGGCATATTTCCCTTTCCCTTCCCCCCCACCCCCACCCCATCCCAGATCATGTATTCTGCCATAACTGTCCTGCATCTTTCAGGTTTTTTTTTCATTTTTTAGCTATAAGTGATAATCCATGAGTATAAGCATCCTTCGTGCAAAACCAATCTATAGACTGTTGTGCCCAAACCCCCACAGTCCCACCATTCAGTGGAGGTTGACAGGTTGTTTGTTCAATCAAGTTGATCAAATGAGTGTCCAGACTACATCGCTGTAGTTTCACCGTTCACCCCAATCGCAGCCTTTACATTCTACCACGCCCCCTCTTCCGCAGATTGTTCCCTAGGCTTAGAAAAGGGGCACAGGTGGATGAGAAGTAAAACTGTCCTCTCTCTCTGGAGCTGTTGACTTGGATTCTGGTCAATTCTGGCTGTTTCCTTTCATGGGCTGACAGTTTGTTCAGGAGTAACCTTTCGATCCTACTAATGAAGCACAAGCAATTAGATATATAGGTATTTAAGCAGCACTAATAGTTATGGTAGGTTACTTTGGCATAGACACATATGTTTGGATGATATGTTAATTCATGAATTACATTTTTACCCCCTGATAAATATAACAGGGTCTTACTGTGGCTTATGACATCTCCTAACCTGTAGAGGATGTAGGCTTGTGGCATCAGCCATGGGTTATTCCTCCAAGGAGAGAGCCAACAGCCAATTAGATTTGGGATATACAGGCACATGGCTGCCTCTGCTGCACAGTATTTCCAGGCAGGTGAAGTGTAGCTGGTGCTGATGGTGGAGTCTTGCTTGACTCAGGGAGACCCGTATTTGCTTTATTGGTTTAGTGGCCTTTGGGAACACTCTCTGGCATTCCAGAGGCCATCTGTACCCTTGCATGTGCGGTCTCAATACATCCCTCCCATGTTAACGTCAGGTCTTCGGCAGCAGGGTCTTATCGCCTCTCCTCCTGCAGGTATCCCAACTTAGGGGCAAGGAGCCCTTACCTTTTGTGGGGCCTTGGATCCCCTGGCCAACATCCCCCTGGTAGAACAATCCATTGCTGATGTCAGAGCTCCTGCATTAATATACTTTGCCTAAGTGCATAGCCCAAGGACTTTAGTATTATATTTGGTTCTGAACAGAGTATAATCCTTTTCACAGTTCTTATGTCTATTAGTCAATTAAAGAAGGCATTTTTACCGGTTTTATAAGAGATTACCTCTATAATAGTTGTCTCCAATTTACAGTTGGAGAATGACATCATCATCGTCATATTTCTCCTTGTTCTATGGGGGGGGAGGCAAGAAAGTCATATCAAAACCTTTGTTGCACCTAGAAGGTATAAGTTTCATTAGGACTCATTATAGATAGTTGTTACATGTAGGATCCACAGAAGGGTTCGATGTTTATGGCAATCTGAGGCTTTTCTTCCTTTCAGTGTTCAGACGGGTCAACCTTTCAGTTGCCACTTTTTGGTACATCCTACTCAATGCAAAGCTGTATCTTTTCTTTCTCAGCCGTTAAGTTGGTGACATTTTGTCCTGTTGGAACAAACAAATCTTTTCCCATAGTTAGTTTTAAGATTTGAATTGCAAGGTTTTTGACTAGAAGGTTTCATGTCTGTCTGTACCGCCCCCCCCCTTTTTTTTTAACCCATGAGTCTCCAGAAGACAGTTGTATTATACATAACTATAGGGTGGAATCAAGGCACAGATTTCATCAAATTCACCCATGCTGTTTTGGGTGACTATATATGATTAACTTGGGAAGCAAACTTAATTTTTGCTTTAAATCATCTTAAAGAGAATGCTACAAGGTGATACTGTACAACAGAGAAATTATAGAGAACATTTGTATGTGCCAATCCCAAAGTTATTGCTCTAGAGATTTTGTGTAAAACAAATGTGGACAACAGCAAATTATATCTACATTTAACTCAGATGCATTACCGTTTTTATCAGAGTCTGTAAACCAATGTTGTTTAATATACACATATTTACTTTTACTAAGTCCTAAAACACCATGTATCCTGTAGACAGTGTCTAGGTGAAACTGAGTACTTGCTGAACTCACATCAATTAAATATGCCTTGATTGAATATACATCCGTGTCCCTCTCCCACCCATCCCCCCTTCCCAATTCACCATTTCAGTCCATTTTCTGATGCAGTCTTTCTGTTGTTGTTCTTTTACTATGCATCCCTCTCCATGAGAAATATTTATATCTGGGTTGTTGGTACTAGCATCCACATATGAGGGACACCATTTGTCGTTTGTTTTTCTGGGACTGTGTTACTTCACTTAACATAATGTCTTCCAGCTCCATCCATTTACCTGCAAAGTTCATGATGTTGTCCCTCTTTACTGCTGCATAGAACTCCATTGTATACATGTACCACATTTTCTCTATCCACTCGTCAGTTGAGGGGCACCTGGGCTGGTTCCAGCTTTTTGCTATTGTGAACAGAGCTGCAATAAACATAGCTGTGCATGTATCTTTGCAGTAAGTTGTGTCTTGTGGGTATATACCCAGGAGTGGTATGACTGGGTCAAATGGAAGGCTCATTTTGAGTCTTTTAAGGGTTCTCCACACTGCTTTCCATAGTGGCTGTACAAGTTTACATTCCCACCAGCAATGGATGAGTGTTCCCCTTTCCCCACAACCTCTCCAGCACTTGGTATCATTCATGTTCCTGATCCTAGCCAGTCTTATTGGAGTAAGGTGATATCTCAGAGTGGTTTTAATTTGCATTTCCTTAATTATCAGAGATGTTGAACACTTCTTAAGATGTTTCTCGGCCATCTCTAACTCCTCCTCTGTGAAGTCTCTATTCAGATCTTTGCTCCATCTTTTGAATGATTCATTTGTTTTCTTTCTTCTTTGTTTTTTGAGTAGCTTGTATACTCTGGAAATTAATGCTTTGTCAGATGTATCTGCTGTGAAGGTTTCCTCCCACTCTGTGGGTCTTCTCCTCACTTCCTTTATTGCTTCCTTTGATGTACAGAAGCTTTTGAGTTTAATGAGGTCCCATTTGTCAATTGTCGATCTTATTTCTTGTGCAGCTGCTGTCTGATTTAGGAAGTCTTTTCCTACACCTATGTCTTGTAGTCTGCTGCCAAGCTTCTCTTCTATCACCTCCAGAGTTTGGGGTTTCACATTGAGGTCTTTGGTCCATCTGGAGTTGACCTTTGTACAAGGTGAGAGGTAGGGGTTTAATTTCATTCTTCTACAAGTGGTGATCCAGTTTTGCCAACACCACTTGCTGAAGATGCTGTCTTTCCTCCATTGTGTATTCTTGGCCCCCTTGTCAAATATGAGGTGGCTGAAATTGTATGAGCTCAGGTTTGGATCTTCAGTTTTATTCCATTGGTCAACTGGTCTGTTTTTGTGCCAGTACCAAGCTGTTTTTATGACTATAGCCCTGTAGTATAGTTTGATGTCTGGTATAGCGATCCCCCCTGTATTGCTCTTTTCACTCAGGATTGCTTTGGCTATTCGGGGTCTTTTGTTTTTCCAAATGAAATTGAGGATTTTTTTTTCCAAGCCTGTGAAGAAACTCTTGGGGATTTTGATTGGGATTGCATTAAATCTGTACACTAGTTTGGGTAGGATGGACATTTTTACTATATTTATTTTCCCAATCCATGAGCATGGGAGGTTTGTCCATCTTCTGATGTCTTCCTCAATTTCCTTTTTCAGGGGTTTAAAATTTTTGTTGTAGAGATCCTTGGTGTCTTTGGTTAGGTTTGTTCCTAGGTATTTTATTGTTTTTGAGGCTATTGTGAGTGGGAAGGTCTCCTTGTAGTCCTTCTTCAGTTGCTTGTTGTTGGTGTAAAGAAAGGCTACTGATTTTTCTAGATTTATTTTGTATCCTGCCACTTTACCAAAGCTCTTAATCATTTCTAGGAGTTTTCTGGTGGAGTTCTTAGCATCCCTTAGGTAGACAATCATATCATCAGCAAAAAGGGATAGCTTGATTTCCTCTTTTCCAATTAGAACTCCTTTAATTTCCTTTTCTTGCCTTATTGCCCTTGCAAGGGTTTCCAGCACTATATTGAAGAGGAGTGGTGACAGGGGGCAGCCTTGCCGAGTTCCTACCTTCAAGGGGAATGCTTCTGTCATTTCCCCATTTAGGATGATATTGGCTGTGGGTTTCCTGTATATGGCTTTGATTACATTGAGGAATGATCCCTCTAGGCCAATTCCCTCCAGGACTTTAAACATGAAAGGATGCTGGATTTTGTCAAAGGCTTTCTCCGCATCAATTGAAATGATGGTGTGGTTTTTGTCCTTCAGTCCATTGATATGTTTGATGATGTTTATTGATTTTCGTATGTTGAACCATCCCTGCATCTCTGGTATGAATCCAACTTGGTCATGGTGGATGATTTTCTTGATGTGAGTCTGTATGCGATTTGCCAGAATCCTGTTTAGAATTTTGGCATCTGTGTTCATTAGGGAGATGGGTCTATAGTTCTCCTTTTTGGTTGTATCTTTCCCTGGTTTTGGTAGTAGCGTAATGCTGGCCTCATAGAAGGATTCTGGGAGAAGTCCCTCCGTTTGTATCCTTCTAAACAATTTAAGTAGTAATGGTTGTATGTCTTTTCGAAATATTTTATAAAATTCTGCCGTGAAACCATCCGGGCCTGGGCATTTTTTGGTTGGGAGGCTACTTATTACATCTTCGATTTCTTCCTGTACTATTGGTCTGTTTAGGCTGTCAATCTCTTCTTGGTTGAGCTTTGGTGATTCCCAGGATTTCAGATATTCATCCATTTCTTCTAGGTTTTCAAACTTAGTAGAGTATAAGTTTTTGAAGTAGTCCCGTATGATTGTCTGGATTTTTTCATTGTCTGTTGTGATGTTTCCCCTTTCATCACTGATTCTGTTGATTTGGAGTTGTTCCCTCTTTCTTTTGGTTAACTGGGCTAGAGGTCTGTCTATCTTGTTTATTCTCTCAAAGAACCAGCTTTTGGATTCATTGATTTTTTGTATGGTTTTCTTTGTTTCTATTTCATTGATCTCTGCTCTGATTTTTGTTATTTCTTCTTGTCTGCTCCGTTTAGGGTTCATTTGTTGTTGTTTCTCAAGTATTTTTAGCTGCAGTGTTAGGTCATTCACTTGTGTTCTTTCTGTTTTTTTAATGTAGGCACTTAGAGCTATAAACTTCCCTCTTAGGACTGCTTTTAAAGTGTCCCATAGATTTTGCTGTGTTGTTTTATCATTGTCATTCAGTTCCAGGAATGTTTTTATTTCTTTCTTTATTTCTTCCTTGACCCACTCATTATTCAGGAGAGTGTTGTTTAGTCTCCATGTGTTCCTGTAGGATGTAGGGTTTATTCTGGTGTTGATATTGAGTTTTATTGCACTGTGGTCTGATAGAATGCATGAGATTATTTCAATCTTTTTATATTTGTTGAGTTTTTCCCTGTGTCCCAGTATATGGTCTATTTTGGAGAATGTTCCATGAGGTGCTGAGTAGAAAGTGTATTCTCTGGTGTTTGGGTGAAATATTCGATAGATGTCTGTGAGGTCCATTTGGTGTATTGTGTCATTTAGTTCGGATGTCTCTCTGTTTATCCTTTGTCCTGTTGACCTGTCTAGGGGACTTAATGGGGTATTGAAGTCCCCTAGTATTAGTGTGCTGGGGTTAATCTGTGCCTTGAGATCCTGAAGAATTGTCTTTATAAAGTTTGGTGCACCGGTGTTTGGTGCATATATATTTATGATTGTGAAATCTTCATCGTCAATTGTTCCTTTAATAAAGATGTAGTGGCCCTCTTTGTCTCTTTTGATTTCTTTTGCTTTGAAGTCTATTTTGTCTGATATTAGAATAGCCACACCTGCTTTCTTTTTGGTACCATTTGCTTGGAATACTTTCTTCCATCCCTTCACCTTAAGTTGGTGCCTATCATTGAAATTGAGATGGGTTTCTTGTAGACAGCATATAGATGGGTTTTGTTTCCTAATCCATTCTCCCAGTCTATGCCTTTTGATTGGGGAGTTTAGCCCATTAATATTTAAGGTTATAATTGAAAGATGGATGTTGCTTCCTTTCATTTTATTATCCATTTGGGCTTCTAGCCTCTGATTTTGCTCCTATGGTTATGTTTTATTAGTTTCTTTTCCTAGGTGTTTGAGGATTGTTGCTCCTCTCTTCTACCCTTTGAATTGCTTCAAGTATTTTATGAAGAGTTGGTTTTCCAGACATGTATTCCATCATCTTGTTTATGTCATGGAAGATTTTTCTCTCTCCTTCAAGTATAGTCGACATTTTTGCTGGGTAAAGTATTCTGGGTTGGCATCCGTAGTCCCTTAACACTGGGAATGCTTTGCTCCATGTTCTTCTTGCTTTCATGGTTTGAGGCGAGAAGTCAGTTGTAATTCTGATGGGTTTCCCTTTGTATGTGACTTGTTTTTCTTTTGTAGCCCTCAGAATTTTGTCTTTATTTTGGGCATCTAGCATTTTAACTATAATATGGCGTGGGGTGTTTCTTTTCTGATCTTGTCTGTTTGGGGTCCTATGTGCTTCTTGTATTTGAATGGGTTTGTCTATTTTTAGTTTGGGGAAGTTTTCATCTATTATTCTGTTGAAGATCTGATCAATACTATTCTCTTGAGATTCTTCTCCTTCCTCTATTCCTATGATACGGACGTTTGACCTTTTCATAGTGTCCCATATTTCCTGGTTGTTCCACGTTTGTGTATTTTTAAATTTTTCATAGTCTTTATTTGAGCTTTTTAATTGCTCTGTGTTATCTTCCAGATCTGATATTCTTTGTTCTGCTTCCTCCATTCTACTTCTGAGGCTTTTTCCTTTCCTTTCTTCTTGATTGAATGTGTGTTCTAATTCCTTTTTCATTTCATCCTGTGTTTTTTTTAGTACTTCCATTT
The DNA here is from genome assembly GCA_009823505.1 of Rhizomys pruinosus. Classification (NCBI taxonomy): domain Eukaryota; kingdom Metazoa; phylum Chordata; class Mammalia; order Rodentia; family Spalacidae; genus Rhizomys; species Rhizomys pruinosus. The sequence goes on from VZQC01009360.1 coordinate 690,897, forward strand.
CCTTTTTGAGCTCCTCAATCTCTTCTTGGTGCTTCTCAATCTCTTCTTGGTGCTCCTTACTTCGTTGGTTGGCTTCCTTTTTCAGTGTTTCTACTTCCTTTCGGAGTTTGTTTTTTTCTCCCTCTAGTTCTTTCTGGAGTTTGTTGGTCTGTTCCTTTAGTTCTTTCTGAAGTTTGTCATTGTATCCCTCTAGGTCCTTTTTGAGTTTTTCATTCTCTCTCTTTAGTTCTCTATATTCTTTATTTTTTTCTCCCTCTAGTTCTTTCCGGAGTTTGTCAATCTGTTCCTTTAGTTCTTTCTGATGTTTGTCATTGTATCCCTCTAGGTCCTTTTTGAGTTTTTCATTCTCTCTCTTTAGTTCTCTGAATTCCTCTTTATGTTCTTTAATTTCTCTGCATAGGTCTGCAATTATTCCTCTAAGATCTGTTCCTTGGTTCTCCTCCAAGGGGTTCCCATTGTAGCTGTCTCCTACAGGTTTGGTAGAGCTTGGTGCAGGATTATCCTGTGTCTTTCCCATGTTGTCCCTTCGTCGTGTCCCTGGCATGTGGGCTTCCCTTTTGTGGTTTAGATCACAAATAGCGGATGGTTTTGCTTTCCTCCTTCAGATACCTTTTTTTTTTCCCCTTCCTCCTCGTTTATGGAGTATGGACTTGTCTGCTTTTCAATTTTGTTGCTATATTAGATATTGGAAGCCAAAGCACTCTTCTCTTCTTGTTCTGAAGGTTCTCCAAAAAAAGGAGTCCACTTGGATTCTCACCGATGGCAGGGGGGATTTATGCCTGATCTAGCCAGCGCCCCAGCAGCCTGCTCAAAGGCGCAGCCGCCCTGGCCACCGGACTCTCCGGACCCTCTGGCCCAGCGCCCGGGTCCCGCCCTCAAGGCTCCAGCTCCCAAGCTACTCGCCCAGGTGGCTTCCGGGTATCCTGCTCAAAGGCACAGCCACTCTGGCCGCCGGACTCTCTGGGCCCTCTGGCCCAGCGCCTGGGTCCCGCCCTCAAGCTCAATCTTTTCTTATAGCTCCTTGCTTCACTGGTTGGTTTCCTTTTTCATTTCAGCATGGGATCTTTTCAGTGTTTCCACTTCCTTCTGGAGTTTGTCATTTTCTCTCTCTAGTTCCTTCTGGAGTTTGTCATTTTCTCCTTTTAGTTCTTTCGAAGATTATCATTCTTTCTCTTTAGGTCTTTTCTATGTTTTTCATTCTCTCCTCTTAGTTGCATGATTTCTTTGGATATATCTGTGATTGTTTTCCAATCTGTGTCCTGTGCTACCTCCAGGGAGGTCTCCTTGTGGAAATCCTCCATAGGTTCAGTAGACATAGTGTGGAAGCATTCTGTGCTTTTCCCATATTATTCTTTCTTTGTGCTCTTGGCATGTGGGTTTCTTTTTTTTGTATTCTGATGTGAATCACTAATGCCTCTTCACCATGCTGAAGAATCTCTTTCTCTGATTCATTCTCTTTATTTATGGGGTACTGGCTTGTCTAGATTTCAAGCTTTCAATTTTGGTTATATATTGGGAGGTATAGCTCACTCTTCCCTTTCTATTCTGCAAGAACTGGGTAGGTAACAGCCGTTATGACAACCTCTGAGCCCAGTGCTCCCTCTGTTACTGCCAGCCAATTCCTCTAGGTTGGTTGTAGGGCTCACTGAACACTGCCTTTGGAATTCCAGTTGGTGGGGAAGTTGGGGGATGGGGGACAGGGAATAGACTGCCTGCTTATCCCTTGCCCTGGAAACACTGCACCTTGGTTGGTCTGGGCCAGGTAGCTGCTGTGTGCCTGGCAGGCCTAGCTTCTCCTTCTCACAATCCCCTACCAGACATGGTACAATCTCTGCAACTCAGGTGGTCTCGAGAGAGTTGGTATTCTTTAAAGGCTGACCCAGCTCCAATGGATGAACTGACATAGAGACCTGGGGACACAAACTTGACTCAATAGGCCTTACATATATGATTGAATGCATGAACTGCAGTGGGGGGGTATAGAGTGGTACAGATAGGATAGTGTTCTAAATGAGTAAGATGTATTGTATGAAATGCCCAAAAATTGGACTGAAGAGTGTGTGTCCCTACATAGAACTCCTGTATCAAACCTCAACCACCCACAGATCAGGGACCATTGTGGAAGAGGGAGCAGAAAGATCGTCATAGCCAAGATTGGTCCATGAACATAAGGGAAGCAGAGGCTTTTAGGCCACTAGAATCTTGCTCATGTGAACTTATGGCACAGTAGCATTGTGCACAAGATCCATGCTGATTCAATCAGACAAGGACTCAGCATGAGTGAGGGAAACATGTTGCAGGCAGACCCTAGCATGGGAACTTTTGGCAACTGATTACTGATGGGTGAGGGAGAGTAGCTGTTCCTTAAGATCTCTAGACAGGCTGACTAGTCTCTAGTGGATGAACTTGCACTAAAGGACATCTGGGTATAAATGTTTGTGTGGATAGGTCTTAACATATAAGACAGAATGCATGAGGTCCTGTAGGGGATATGTGGGGGGTATAGATGGGCAAGAGGGTGTCTAACTTTAATTATGAACTGTTGTAAAAATATACAAAAACTCATTAAATATATATATTTTTAATTTTTTGGGTTTTTTTTTGTTTTATTTATTTATGTGTATGAATGTACTGTTTTTGCGTGTAGGTCTGTGCACCCGTGCCGTGCAATGCTGCGGAGGTCAGAAGAGGGTCTCGGAATCCCCTGGAACTGGAGTTCTCCTGGAATTGGAGTCACAGATGGTTCTCAGCCGCCATGTGGGTGCTGGGGATCGAACCCGGGTCCTCTGCAAGAGCGGTGGCTCTCTTAACCACTAGGCCATCTCTCCAGCCCTAGTGGGTTTTTTTTTTTAAAGAGTAGCAGCCTTGCCATCTATCCTGACTGGGCACTAAAGCATTTCAGGGAAAAACAAAAAAACAGGCAGACTGATCTAATCTCAGTTGGACCCATGAGTAAATACACTTATGTGTTCTTATCTCCAAAATTGAGTTATTTACCTGGGAGGAGAAGAGGGAGTGTTAAACATGAAACCATGGTGGTAAAGGGGAAGAATGAGCTCAAGGGAGGTGGGATCATAAGAAACAGGTAGTAAAGTGGGGAAAATGGGGGTTCTTCTACTAGACAGGAAGAAGGGGGGGTTAGATATGAAGAGAGGAAACATAAATAATGATTAGGTGTTGTGTAAAAGAAATGTTTTAATTAAAAATCCTACTGGAAAAATACATAAAATATCTGTACATGAGTGCCTGTGTATAGTTGAAGACTATATAACAAGCACAATGTCAGATAGCAGAAACCTCCCTTTGAGTTGTTGGCCAGGTTAGTATACAAAACTCCCCCAATTACATAGGCTACTGCCACAGCCCTTGATTATCTCTCAGAATTTTAAGGTAAGACCCAATTGTTGCAGACAAGACATACTTGAGACACAGGACATGGAGCAACAGAGAAGGAACTGACCTGGAAGTCTTCTCCCTGAAGCCTAGCTCTCATAGTTTGGAGGACACTATGCAAGCTGCTAAGGGAAAAAAAATCAAACAATGGTCCAACCTCAGCTTTAAATACTAATAACCATAGCAATGACCAGCACAGAAAACTATATTGGTTTAATAGTCCCACTTTTATATTGGGGGTAATCAACAGCTACTTAATTGGACTTTAATTCTGTTCAGTGAGGAATAGAAACTCATGTGTGGCACTGTAAACATAGCCCAATACAAATGTCTGGAGCAGTCATAGATCTTAGAGAAAACCCTACATCAGTCACAGCCTTAGACAATATGTAACTTTTTACTACATGATAAATATGGATTCTTATATTTACATACAAGTATTTCAGTTATCACTAATTAAAGAAGCTTCTTTTGCAACAGACAGATACTATTAAAGAGTTCCACAACTGGTCACATACAGAGAATAAATGTTTGTGTTACTCCCAAACCTAAGTGTCACATTTACAATGGAATCTCCAATCCTAAGGCTTACAGATCGTAGTAGAACAAGGGAAAAAGAAAACTAATGGATTTTTCAGGTCTCGTTAGTGTACCTTTCTCATGGAACAGGGTGATGAGCACAAAAGTGCGCAACTGGCCAAAGTATAGAGAGTAAGAGATTGCAGAGGGTGGATCTTTGGACACCATTCTTATATTAAACCCTATCTATTCAGGGCTCAGGGACCATTGTGGAAAAGAGGGCAGAAAGATTGTAAGAGCCAGGGGAGGAGGTAGGTGGATGTTCATAAGGAAACAGTTTTCCAGGATCCTGGGACCTTGATCATATCAACTTACTGCAATGATGTGAGCATGGACAAGACCCATGCAAACTCCACCAGATAAAAACCCAGAATTTTGAACTCAGGAAATGGGCAGGAACCCATTTGATGAGAAACTATTGGCAGCTCACCACTAGTAGGTGAGGGAGAGTTGATTTTCTTTAAGGGGGTGACACTAATCAGGCTGAACATACTCCAGTGGATAAACTTACACCAAGGGACATCCTGGTACACAAACTTATCTTAATAAGCTTTAACATATATGAAAAAATGCATGAAGTTCTGTGGGTGGGCAATCAGGTGAGTGCAGATGAGGGGGTGTTAAATATGATTAAGATATATGAAATGCTGTGGGTGGACCTAGACTGGTGCACCCCAGTGTGTGTCCAGGTGAGGCACACCTGCTTAGGGGGTTCATGCACGCCCCCACATCCTGCCTGTGGAGGCTTGGCATGACCGGAAACCTCAACAGTGGGCCAAAGTAGCAAGCACACTCCCCTCCCCTCAAGCTGGTGCAGAGGATCTACCAGGTGCAGTGTTAGGAATTAGTTTGTGCAGCCAACTTTGAGGTACAAGAATCCAAACAAAGAAACAAAGAAAAAAAAATCCACATGCCAAAGACACAAAAAACAACATGGGAAAAGCTCATGATAAAACCACATCAAACTCTACCAGCACTACTAAAGATTCCTATAACAAGATCTACCTTGAATAAAACTAAGACACAGACCTTAGAAGAACAATCATAGACATATGCAAAGAAATCAAAGAATATAAAGAACTAATCAGAGAACGAAGGGGAGAGAATGAAAAACTCAGGAAGGACCTAAAGGGAGATAATGACCAATAGTGGAAAGAACTAAAAGGAGAAAATGACAAACTCTGGAAGGAAGTGGAAAAACTGAAAAGATCCCAGGCCAAAAGGAATAAAGAAACTGACCAGTGAAGCAAGGAGCTACAAGAAGTGAATGACAGGCTCCAAAAGGAAGTGGAAATACTAAAGAAACCACATGATGAAATGAAAAAGGAAATTGAACACTGTGCTGGATAGCTTTAGTGTCAACTTGACACACCTGGGTTGAGGGAGCCACAATTGGGGAATTGGTTCCATTGGATTGGCCTGTGGCTACATCTGTGGAGTATTGTCTTGATTGTCAGGCAATGTGGGAGGGCCTAGCCCACAATGAGTAGTGCCACCCTGGGCAGGTTGTTGTGTACCATATAAGAAGGCTTGCTGGGCATGAGCCAAGGGAGCAAGGCAGTAAACAGCATTCCTCCATGGCTTGTGCTTTAGCTCCTGCATCCAGGTTCCTGCCCTGAGTTCCTGCCTTGGGCTCCCTAAGTGATGAACTGTGACCCAGGAGATGTAAGCTGAATAAACCCTTTCCTCTTCAAGTTGGTGTCAGTCAGAGTGTTTTGTCACAGCAATGGAAGACAAACTAGAACAGAAATTGGTACCAGTAGTGTGGGGTATTGCTGTGACAAACCTGACCTTGGAGTTTTGGGGAAGGATTGTGGAGGCGTTTGGAACTTTGGGCTGGAAAGATCACTGAATGCCTAAAGATCATGGCTGTGGAACTTGGAACAGTTTTGATGAAAGAGTTGTAGAAGATGGAGGCCTGGCTTGTGAAGTTTCTAGTTTCAAAGGGGAGCAGAGATCATCAGGACTGTGTAATCTGAGGGTTCTGGTCAGCTGAGGCTGAAGAATCAGCTGTAAGTAACAAGAGACCAGAACCTGAAGTGAAATCTTTGTTTTACTGGGACAATTGATGCTGGTTAGCTGGGGCTGAAAATTCAGCTGTAAGTAAAAAGAGACCAGCATCACTGGTGAAATCTTCTGGGAAGAATTTCTTCAGGGTCAGCACACAGACACTGTGATCCAGACGGGGCTTGAGCCTCCATCTCAAGCCAGAAGCAGGACTTGGTAATGTGTAAGAGTCTCCTGTATGGTTCCTGTGTTGAAATTTGAGGGGGTCACAGAGAGCAGCTGAGGCTTGGCACTGTGAGAGGTCAGGAAAGACCATTGGTGGAAGTGCACCTCAGTTGCAGTGAAGACCCCAGGGTTGCAGGGGTCATGGAGAGAAGCTGAGACTTTGCACTAGGAGAGGTCAGAAGAGACCATTGGTGAAGGTGCAACCTTAGTTTCAGTGGCGACCCCAGCTTTTTGGAGATGCGGGGACCATAGAATGACCACCAAGAGCAGTGGCAGATATGGAATGGAGTCAGCCTGGGCCTGCAAGATGAGCTGTGTGTGCCACGGATGGCAGAGTCAGAGAGGAGGATCTGCCAAAACCCTTTGGAGCCCAGAAGATTGTGAGTGAATGCCAAGTGTCCAGCCTTGAGTTACTTTGCTGGACTTAGGTTTTGTTTGAGAGTGCCTGATTCTTCCCTTTGAAATAAGACAGTAATTGTTTTGGATTTCACAGCAGCCCACAGTTAAAAGATTTTAATGGACTGTGAACTTTTAAGTGTTTGGACATTTTAAGGACTGTGGGGCTTTTAAGGTTGTACTGTCTTAGGTTGTGATTAATGTTAACATCATACTTTGGGGATAAGAACTGGATAGGTGGTGGTTTAATAGTGATGTGTTTTGTGTGTCAAGTTGACAAGGGGTCAATTGTGCTGGATAGCTTTAGTGTCAACTTGACATACCTGGGTTGAGAGAGCTTCAGTTGGGGAATTGCCTCCATTGGATTGGCCTGTGGCCATGTCTGTGAAGTATTGTCTTGATTGTCAGGCAATGTGGGAGGGCCCAGCCCACAATGAGTAGTGCCACCCTGGGCAAGTTTGTGTACCGTATAAGAAGGCAGGCTGGGCATGTGTCAGGGGAGCAAGCCAGTAAACAGCATTCCTCTGTGGCTTGTGCTTCAGCTCCTGCCTCCAGGTTCCTGCCCTGAGTTCCTGCCTTGGGCTCCCTAAGTGATGAACTGTGACCCAGGAGATGTAATCCGAATAAACCCTTTCCTCCCCAAGTTGGTGTCAGTCAGAGTGTTTTGTCACAGCAATGGAAGACAAACTAGAACAAACATTCATCCATTCAACAGAAAGAATGGGAAAAAACCTCAGAAGTGGAATTGATGAAGCAGAACAAAGAATATCAGACCCGCAGGATAACATGGAGCAACTAGAATACTCAAGTAAAGATTATGAAAAATTAAAAAAAACATGAGAGTGGAACAGTAAGGAAATATGGAACACTATTAAAAGACCAAACCTCCACATCATAAGGACAGAGGAAGGAGAAGAATCCCAAGACAACAGTATTGATCAGATCTTCAACAGAATAATAGAAGAAAATTTCCCCAAGCTTAAAAAAGACAAACCCATAGAAATACAAGAAACACATAGAAAACCAAATAGACAAGACCAGAATAGAATTTCCCCACACTATATAATAGTTAAAACAATAGATGTGAGCTTGGGTCTGGCTTGCTCTGGTGTCTGACTCAGGCCACAGTAGGGTCGTGTGTTTGGACTCCAGTTCTGGACCTGATAGGAACACTTGGAGCCATCTGACATGGCTCTAGGCAGGTAAAAGCTTAGGATAGAGTGACTTTTGTGGTGCTGGACAATTGATTTCTGGTCTGTGGCAGAGGGCCTGGTGGCTGGCGGGGGCTAGGTTCATGCCCTAAGCCCGGCGGGTAGCCCTTCCCCCCTCACAGCCAGAAGTGGTCCTGAGCTTGGGTCTGGCTCGCTCTGGTGTCTGACTCAGGCTGCAGTAGGGTCGTGTGTTTGGACTCCAGTTCTGGACCTGATAGGAACACTTGGAGACATCCAACATGGCTCTAGGCAGGTAAAAGCTTAGGACACAGTGACTTTTGTGGTGCTGGACAATTGATTTCTGGTCTGTGGCAGAGGGCCTGGTGGCTGGCGGGGGCTAGGTTTGTGCCCTAAGCCCGGCGGGTCGCCCTTCCCCCCTCCCAGCCAGAAGCGGTCCTGAGCTTGGGTCTGGCTCGCTCTGGTGCCTGACTCAGGTGCCGGGGCATGGGCTAAGCCAGGCATATAACCCCCCCCCCCGCCAACAATTGGAATTGAGGAAGAGAGAGTATCCAGTGGACTGGATTAGGAGAACTCTCAGAACAGGAAAGGAAGAGTGACTTAGACTTCCAAAATCCAATCTATAAACAAAAGTGAAATCCTGAAAACCTAGACAAGTCAACACTCCATAAACAAGGAGGGGGAGAGGAAGAAAAAAAAAGCATAAGAAGGAGGTAAGCAAAACAAAACAGACAGCAGGCTGTCACAAGAAAATAAGATGACAATTGACAACTGGACCCTCATTAACCTCAAAGCCTCTTGTACAATCAAAGAAGAAAATAAGGAAGTGAGGAGAAGACACACAGTCATGAGTGGGAGAAAACTTCAACTGCAAATACAGCTGACAAAGCATTATATTTCCAGATATACAAACTACTTCCAAAACAAAAAGAAAGAAAGAAAACAACTGAAATCAGTCAGAAAGATGGAGCAAAGAAGCTGGAATAGAGACTTCATTAACGAGGAGGAATCGAGGGGGGCATGGCCTGAGAAATCTTAGAAAACTGTCAACTCCCTATAATTAGGGAAATGCAGATATAATAAGACCACTTCTGAGATATCACCTTCACTCCAGTAAAGACTGGCAGGATCAAGGAAACAAACGAGACCAAGTGCTGGACGTCAGAGGTTGTGTGGGCAAAGGGCAGCACTCATCCAGTGCGCTGGTGAGGAATGTAAACTTGTACAGCCACTAAGGAAAGGCAGTGTGGAGAACACTTGAAACGCCAAAATGCACTTTCCATTTGACCCATAATGAACCAATCCTGGCGATATACCCAAGACAAGCATATACTGCTTAAAAATACCTAGGCACAGCTATGTATTATTCAGCTCTTGTTACAATAGCAAAAGTTGAACCAGCCAGGATGCCCCTCAACTGATGAGTGATAGAAAAAATTGGTATCGTACACAATGGATTCTTTATCGCAGCAGTAAAGAGGAAAACTATTCAATGACTTTGCAGGCAATAAGGATGGAGCATGGAGGAATACGTTATATGACAGTAAGTAACACCGATCTCGCAGACAAACAAACGATGAATTAGTGTCCCTCATAGTGGATGCTGTAGCTCAAGAACCCAGTTAATATAGTTCTTGTGAAGAGGGGATGCATAGATAAAAGAACAACAAGAAGAAAAAGCTGCATTCAGATAACTGGACTGAAATGGTTAACTGGGAGGGGGGTGGAGGGAGGAGAGGGGACGGATGTGGTCCTATTTTATAAGGCTATATTTAATTTAAAATTACAGGGTATTTTACTCAAATTTTATAACAATACTTTGGGATTAACATATAAATAAGGTTCCCTATAATTTTTGTGTTATACAGTATCATCTTGTAACATCCTCTTTTTACCTGTAGGATAATTTACTTAAGGAATTAGGTTGGCTTCCCAAATTAACAACTAGCAGTCACACCGCCCCAGAAAAACAATGGACAAATTGATGAAATTTACACCTTGAACCCTGCCTATAGGTATGTGTAACTACAACGGCCTTTTTTGAGACTCATGGTCAAAAAATAAAATTGAAATTAAAAAAGGGAGATACTGTTACATATTAAACCTTTTTGGTCAAAAACTTTCAATTGATCTTAAGACTAACCATGGGAAAGATTTGTATGTTATCCCACAGGGTCCAAAAAAACGTCACCAACTCAAAGACTGAGAAAGAAAGATACAGCCTTCCGTCGTGGAGGTTTGTAACCAAGAAATACCAGCAGAGAAGGTCACCCATCTTAACACTAAAAAAAAGAAAAGAAGCCTCAGACTGCTACAGCCACAACAATCTCTGAGGACCATATGTAACAGCTGTTTAACATGAGTCCCCTAATGAAATTTACTTCTAGGTGCAGGCAAACAAGTTTCAATATGAAAGAGACCTCCTTAACCCTCTTTTTCATAGAAGAAGAAAACAGGGTGATAATGAAGTCATCCTCTAACTGTAAATTAAAGACTAACTTGTTATAGAAGGAATGCAGTGCTTATCAAACTGGGGAAAAACTTGCGTTCTTAATTGACTAATTGCTATGAACGTAAACAGGGATATTGGTCGAGTCAGAAACAAATAAAGACTAAATTCATCTAAGTAATTCATATAAATTGAATACAAGAGATCCATCTGATACAGCAATGATTAATTCTGCAAGGAGATGCTAACCCAGGGACCCAAGCCCCCCCGCCCCAAAAAAAAGTTATGGCTATTGCCTGTAAACTGGGATAAGTGCAAGAAAAGAGGTGGTAAAGGCCCGCCCTGCAGGTCAATGACTGATGTAACATTGGAGTATTGTTTTTTTAAGTCGAGAACACATTTATAAGTGTACAGGTGGTCTCTGGAAAACCAGAGAGTTCTACCAAAGATCACTAAACCAATAAAGCAATGTTTGGGTCTCCTTTAGTCAGGCAAACCCTCCACCAACTCAGCTACACCTACCTGCTTGGTAGTACTGTGCAGCAGTGGCAGCCATAAGTCTGTAAATCCCAACTTTATTTGATGATTAGCTCTCTCCTTGGAGAATACTCATGGAATGTTGCCACAAGCTTATCCCTTCTAGTGATTAGGAGATTTATATGCTACAGTAAGGTCTTGTCATCTCTCTCAGGAAAAACAAAAGTAATCCAGGGATTAATACACAATCCAAACATCTGTGTCTATACCAAGTAACCTACCATAGTAACTAGCATGTGGTAATACCTATAATATCTAATTGCTTGTGTTTCAATAGTAGGATTGAAAGCCTGTCCCTGGGCAATTTGTAAGCCCACGAAAGGAAACAGCCCGAACTTACCAGAGTCCAAAACAACAAGCGCACATACAGTAGACCGGTTGCTTCTTGGCCACCTTGCCCCATCTCTAAGGCCTAAGTAACAGATCTTTGAAAGAAGGGTAGTGGTAAATTTTAGGGCTGCTATTTGAGTAGCGTTAAAACTATGACATATAGTCTGGACACTTATTAGATCAACAGTTATTGAACATATTCAAGTCCCTCCAGCTGGATGGTGTGAAGCCTTTGTCTCTGTTCTGGGACAAAACTCTCTGCTTGCAAATTATGGTTTGTATATAAGGATGCGTTGTGCAATAAAAAAAGGAGCTATATACGGCCATTTTTGAACTACACTGGGGACTATAACCTATCATCAGTTGTTTTTATTTATGTTTGTAATTTGGTTGTTCTCTAATTTTTTTAATTATACAACATCACAGTGAAACACTTTCTTTTACTTTTAGGACAATTTAAAAGAGTTAAGCTTAATTATTTTTACTGTTTTACTGTTTTACTTCCCAAAATAAGTAGAATTCTTAGTCCAGTCATAAAGCAAAGAGCAAAGTGTTTCTTGGGTAACCCTAATTCACTCGCCGCTGCTCCCCTCTATCTGCCCCAAGTTGTAAAGCCCCCCAGTATAAGGATATTTTATGGCTTAAGTGAAATTTGTTTAGATTAGTTAAATTTCGGTGTAGTTTTTGGTGGAAATGGTAATAAATTGAACTAATTGGGAATATCACATGTTTTAATTATTTTATTATATTTTTTTTTTTTTTTTTTTTTTTTTTTTTTTTTTTTTTTTTTTTTTTTTTTTTTTTTTTTTTTTTTTTTTTTTTTTTAACACTTTCTTTTACTTGTGGGGTAATTTAAAGGTATTAAGTTTAAGTTTACTTCACAAATAAGCAGCCTAGTGTCAATGATAAACTGTTTGGTTAAATTTAATGAAAGTTTATGTCTTGGCTCCTGTTTAGGGGTATGTATAATACAACTTAGGCATCTGATAGGTCAAAACATAAAAACCTAGAAATGCAAAAAGAGGAGAAGTGTGGGAGGTGGGTTCACTCTTGGTTTTTTGGGATATAAATGGAAAACTCGGTGTTCCAATCCTATTGATAAATGTTCAATTTTTCTGATATTGAAACTAACAATGGGAGGAGAATTTTATGTTTCCCCAGGTAAAAACACCAACCTAAAATGCCTGAAAAACATACAACTTATGGCTTTGCAGGATGAACTGGGGAATTGCAGCAGAGAGGTTGACCCATCTGAACTTAAAGGAATAGGAACCTCAGACTGCCCTATCAAACGGCAACACTGAGCGATCTCTCTGAAAATATTGGTTATTTGACTGTTTATAGAATGGAGACCCTAATGAATTTTTAACTTCAGATGCGGAGAAACTTTCCTACCGTCTCCCACTTTAAGAGAAAAAGAAAAAACATGGTGGTAATGAAAACCACTCCCTAACTGTAAACTCGAGCCAATTGTTACAGTGGTAATTTCCTATAAACAGGCATAAGTATTAATTGATTGATAGGCGTCGTCACATATGCATAGAAGCCTTTACCTACCTATGCCTATAATCAATTAAATACGTTATGCCATGAGATTTCTCTCTCTAGGCCCAATTCAAATAGCCAGTGGTTACTCCGTTGTTTCCTTCCGCCCAATCTTTCCTCCCGTCAAGCTCTGCCATCCGCCGATCCTTATTCTGCCTAGGAGTTTTTGGCTAGGGGATTCAACCCCCACCCCAAATTGAAAGGCCTTTTTGCCTATAATGGGGATATATGCAAGGAGAAAGCGAGTAAGTCCCTGTTGTCGAAGACCTGCTGTAGCCTTAAGCATGTTAGAGTACCTCCGTGCTAGTGTACAATTGGCCTCTGAAATTCTAGAGAGCGTTACCAAAGCCACTAAAGCAAGACAAAGCAAAATATTGGGTTCTCCCCTGCGACAAGCAAACTCCAATCAATGAGCAGCTACACTACAGCCTGGAGATACTGTGCACAGTGGCAGCCAAGTGTATACATAAGAAGCGCCCAAATTCTATTTGCTTATAATCTAGCTCCTTGGAGGAATTAACTCATAAGCGGATGCCCACAAGCTTTATGGTCCTCTAGATGGTTAAAGGAGATGTTTAATAAGCCAACAAATAAGAACTTGTCACCCATTATAGAGAAACCACAGTTTGCGGATTAGCTACCATCCAGCATCTGTGTCTATGCTCACAGCTTAGCTTGACGAATATTGGTACTATGCAAATGGCCTGTTACTCCAATAGCTTGTTGTGCTTTGTTAGTATGATAAAAAGGGTATCACTGTGAAAGATGTCAATCCATGAACGGAAAGAACCTGAACAGCCTGGAGTCCAAAATGACAACTCCAAAGAAATTAGAATCTTTTCTTCTCACCCACTTGTACCCTTTTCCCAAGCCCAGGGGATACAAACTGCAAGAAGAGAGGCATGTAGATTGTAAGGGCTGCAGAAAGACAGGGGTGAATCATGAGACTGAAGGAATATAGTCTGGACTCCTGAGTGATCAACATGCCTGTGCATAAAACTTCTATCCAACTGGACTAGGGGAACCTTGGGTTGTTGCAAAATTTGGACATAGAACTTGCAGAAATGCACCAATTACCTAATTTTATGACATACTGAGTAACATCAATCTGCCTGAAAAAGAAAAAAGTAAAACATTAAAACATGCCTCAATTTTTGCCACACATTTAGGAATGTAAAGTTATATTCATTTTTACCTGCATGCAACCATACTGTTAAAAAGTGAATCCCTAAACATGTTTTAGAATTAAGCCTATAGTTTATTTATAGACATCATAATTTTGGTGTGTGTGTGGAGTGTCTACATGCATACGTTGGCGTAAGATAAAATTTAAAGTGACCCCCCACCCCAGCCCGTTGTTGTGCAAATGCGCACTGCTGAGCTGTTAACTTCTGCAGAAATTCCACCCCACCCTGCGAAAAATATGCAATCTATGATGGCAGACTGCATGACCTGGTGGGGCTTGGGGGCATGGAAGGAGTATGGGTCTACACTTGACCTAGAATTATTTAATGATGCAAAAGTTCAATCAAATTAAGAAAAAAAAAAAAGGGAGACCGTGTCTCAAAAAGACCAATATAAAAAAAAAAAAAAAAAAAACCAAAAAAAACGCCAAC
>VZQC01009360.1:707230-781369 GCA_009823505.1 Rhizomys pruinosus
GAAGCTTTCAGCCTTCAACACACTGAAAATGCATTTTGTGATTGAATCACAAAACAGAATCCACATGCCAGGGACACTACGAAGGGACAAACATGGGAAAGGTGCAGGAATAACTCCACACCAAGCTCTACAAAACCTGTAGGAGATAGGTACAATGGTATCCCCTTGGAGGTGACCCAGAAACAGACCTTATAGGAATAATTTCAGACCTCTGCAGATAAATTCAGATCAATAAAGAAGAATTCATCAGGAACTAAAGGAAGGGATTGACAAACTCCAGAAAAACCAGAGAAGAAAAAAAAACCACCGGACCTTAAGGGAAGTGGAATCACTGAAAAAGGAAGCCACCAACGAAGTAAGGAGCATGAAGAAGAGAATGAGAAAACGCAAAAAAGAAATTGTTATATTAAAGAAATCACAGATGAAATGAAAAAGGAAATAGAACACTCATCCAATCAAGAAGAAGGGAAGGAAAAAGCCTCAGAAATAGAAAGGAGGAAGCTGAGCAAAGGATATCAGATCTGGAAATAACACAGAGCAACTAAAAAACTCAAAAACTCAATAAAGATATGAAAAATTTAAAATTACACAAAAGTGGATCAACCACGGACATATGGGACACTCTGAAAAGATCAAACCTCCGCATCACGAATAGAGGAAGGAGAAGAATCTCAGAAAAAAGTATTGAGCATACTATTATAGGAACTCCAAATAAGACAAGAAAAGGAATACTCCATGCATATCATAGTTAAAGTGGCTAGATGCCCAAAAACAAAGATAAAATTCCTGAAGGCCACAAGAGAAAAACAAGTCATACATACAAAGGAAACCCATCAGAATCACAATGGACTTCTCGGCCGGGCATAACCATGAAAACAAGAAGAACAGGGAGCAAAGCAGTTCTCAGTGTTAAAGGACTAGGATGCCAACCCAGATATTTACCCAGCAAAAATGTCGATTACAGTTTGAAGGAGAGAGAAAAATCTTCCAGGACAAAAACAATATTAGAATACATTTCCAGAAAACAACTCTCCAGAAAATACTTGAAGCAATTCAAAGGGAAGAAAAGAGGAGCAACTATCTCAAGCACCTAGGAAAAGAACTAATGAAAAGCATAAATATCGGGAGTCGAATCATAGACTAAAAGTCCAGGATGAATCCGGTGAAAGGCAGCAACATCCATCTTTCAATTATACCGTTAAATATTAATGGGCATGACTCTCCAATCAAAAGACATTACCTGGGAGAATGGATTAGGAAACAAATCCATCTATATGCTGTTCCTACAAGAAACCCATCTCAATTTCAAGGACAGGGACCAACTTAAAGTTTAAGGATGGAATACCATATTCCAATCAATGTCACCAAAAAGAAAGCAGGTGTTCGCTGCCAGTTATCAGATAAAATAGACTTCAAAGTGAAAAAATGCAAAAGGACAAGGAGGGCCACTACATCTTTATTAAAGGAACAATTACTATGAAGACCTCACAATCATGAATTTATACAAACACCAGCGCACCAAACTTTGTAAAGCAACTCTTCAGGACTTCAAGGCTCAAATTAACCACAAGCACTTAATAGTGGGGACTTAATACCCCTACTAAGCCTTTGGAGTAATCAACAGGACAAAGATAAAGACAAGAGACATTGAGAATGAAATAGATACACATACAACGCACACATGGATTCTGCACGAAAGCTATCATATTCACCCAACACCAGAGAATAGCCATTTCTACTCAGCCCTCGTAACATTCTCCAAAACAGACCATACATACTGGGACAACAGGGAAAAACTCAAAAATACAAAAGAATTGAAATAATTCATGCATCTTATCGCCACAGATGCAATAAAACTCAAAACAATACCAGGAAAAGCCCAAACGAGTACAAGAACTTCATGAGACTAAACAACACAATCATGAGATAATGAATGGGTCAGGGAAAAATAAAAAGACAATAAAAAGTATTCTGGAAGAACAGAAGTAATGAAACAATACAACAAAACCATGGGGGACACTTTAAAAGGCGTCCTAAGAGGGAAGTTATTTTTTTTTTTTCCCATTTTAGAAAAAACAGAAAAAAAAAGAAGCGGCAATGAAATGAGCTAACCACGGCAAGCTAAAGAACACTTGTAGAGAAAACAATGTAGAACTCTAAACGCGCAGACAGATGAAGAAATATACAAAAATCAGAGCAGAGATCATGAAATAGAAAAGCAAAGCAATACAAAGAAATCAATGAATCCAAAAGTTGGTTCTTTGAGAGAGAATAATCAAATAAAGACAGACTCTACCCAGTTAAACAAAGAAAAAAGAAACTTCCAAGAATAGTAATCTGTGATAGACAAGGGAATAATACATAACAACAGAATCCATACACCATGAAGTAATACTTCAAACCTAATCCTAACTAAGCTTTGAAACCTTGAAGGAAAATGGATGAATGATCTGAAATCCTTGGGAATGACAAATAAGCTTAACCAAGGAAGAGGAATCTGACAGCTTTAGATAGTCCCTAATGATTATGAAGAAAATTGAATGAGTAGTAAAAGCACCTCCAACTAAAAATAAGCCGTCCCAAGATGGGTTTCAGACAGAATTTATGAAACATTTAAAAGCCGTTACAACCCCCATTTTAACTACAAAGTCTTTCAGAAGGATACAATGAAGGTCATTCTTCCAGAATTCCTTCCTATGAAGCCGCATCATTCTAATACCAAAACCAGGCAAATGACACCAAAAATGAGAACGTATAGACCCATTCATCTAATTAACAAGATGCAAAAACTAACAATTCTATAATACTGCAAATCGTGTACAGAAAACCACATCAAGAAGATCATCCATCATGACAAGTTGGATTCATACCAGAGATGCAGTGATGCATTCAACAAACGATAAATCAATAAATATCATCAACATCAAGCATATAAATGACTAAGACAAAACCATCACAGATCATCTCAATTTGAATGCATAGAAAAAGCTTTGACAAACATGATCAGAATCCCTCCATGTTTAAATCCCTAGAGGAATTGGACTGAGGGACTTCCTACTGCATCAAAGCCATATACGAGGAAACCCACATCCAATATCATCCTAAAGGGAGAAAACTGAATGAGCATTTTCCTTAAAGTGGTAAGACCGGCACAAGGTCTCCCCTTTCACCACGTCTTCTCAATAAGTGCTTGAAACCTGCTTAGTGGTCAATAGGACAGAAAAGGAATTAAAGGATTCTAATTGGAAAAGGAGGAAGTCAAACTATCCCTTTTTGCTGATGATATGAGTTCTATACCTAAGGGATGCTAAGAACTCCAACCAGTAAACTCCTAGAAAAGATTAAGAACTTCAGTAAGTGGCAGGATACAAAACTAAAATCCAGAAAAATTAGTACCTTTCTTTACACCAACAATAAAGCAACTGGACAAGGAATAAGTGAACCTTCCCCACTTAAAATAGCCCCCCCTCAAGAAATAAAAAATAACTAGGAACAAACCTAAAACCAAAGACAACACAAAAAAAAAAAAAAACCAAAAAAACCCACTAGATGCTTGCCAGGCATGGTGGCACAAGCCTTTAATCCTAGTACTCAGGAAGGGGAGGGAGAAGCAAGCAGATTTCTCTGAGTTCAAAGTCAGCCTGGTCTACAGAGTGAGTTCCAGGACACCTGGGGCTACAGGAGACCCTGTCTTGAAAAGACCAAACAAAATGCTACATGCTCAAAACAAAGACAAAATAGTGAAAGCCACAAAAGAAAAACAACAAGTTACATATAAGGGAAAACCCATCAGAATCACAGGTGTATTTGCAGTGCAATCTAAGAAAGCCAGAAAATTGTAGACCAAAGTATTTCCAGTGCTAAACGATTTTAGGTGTTAACCCAGACTACTATACCTGGTAAACATATCAGTAATAGTTGAAGGAGAAAGAAAAATCTTTCTTGACATAAACAAGATGAAGGAATACATGTTTTAAAAAACCAACACTTCAGAAAATACTAGAAGCATTCCAAACAACAGAGGAAAGGAACAATTATCCCTAAGCAATTAAAGAGAGAATAAACAAAATCATAACAGAAAAATACAAACCTAGACCAAAAATGAAAACAAAAAATAAGGCGAAAGGAAGCAACACACATCTCTATTACCTTAAATATTAATGGTCTAAACTCCTCAATCAGAAGACATAGACTGGGAGAATGCATTAGAAAACAGAACCCTTCTATATGCTATCTACAAGAAACCCATCTCACCATCAAGGACAAACACCATCAAAGTGAAAGGATGTAAAAAAAATTCCAAGCAAATGGTACCAAAAAGCAAGCAGGAGTTGCTATACTAATATCAGACAAAGTATACCTCAGAGTAAAATTAATCAGAAGAGACAAAAATGCCATTATGTCCTTATCAAAGGAACAATTAACCAGAAGACTTCACAATCTTAAATGTTTATGCACCAAACTTTGGTGCACCTAAATTTATAAACAGTACTCTGCAAGACCTCAAGGCACATTAATCCCAGCACATTAATAGTAGGGGACTTTAATACCTGACTGAGCCTCTTGGATAGATCAACAGGACAAAAAATAGACAAAGAGACATTGGAACTGAACAATATGATACATCAAATACACCACACAGACATCTGCAGAATATTCCACCCAAACACCAGAGAATGCACTTTCTACTCAGCACCTCATGAAACATTTTCCAAAATCAACCACATACTGGGACACAAGAGAAATCTCAATAAATACAAAAGGATTGAAATTATTTCATGCATTCTATCTGGCCACAGTGCAATAAAGCTCAATATGAACACCAGTATAAGCCCAACTAGCTACAAGAACACATGGAGACTAAACAACACAATCCTGAATAATGAATGGGTCAGGGAAGAAATAAAGAATGAAATAAAAGTATTCATGGAATTGAACGAAAAAGACAATACAACACAACAAACCCTGGGGGATATTTTAAAAAGCAGTACTAAGAGGGAAATTTATAGCCCTAAGTGCCCACATCAAAAAAAAAGAAAAAAAAAAAAAACAGAAAGGGAACAAATAAATGATCTAACGCTGCAGCTAAAAACACTTGAGAGACAACAAATGAACCCTAAACCCAACAGACTGAAAGAAATAACAAAGATCAGAGCAGAAATCAATGAAATAGAAACAAAGCAATACAAAGAATCAATGAATCCAAAAGTTGATTCTTTGAAGATAAACCAAATAGACAGACTTCTACCCAGTTAACCAAAAGAAAGAGCAAGCAAATCCAAATGAATAGTATTTGTGATGAAAGGGGAAACATAACAACAGACAATTAAAGAGAATACTTCTAAAACCTATACTCTACTAAATTTGAACACCTAAGAGAAATGGCTGAATATCTGAAATCCTGGGAATGAAAAAAGCTTAACCAGGAAGAGATTGACAGTTTAAATAGACCCATAATATTTGAGAAAATTGAATATGTAATAAAAAACCTTCCAACTAAAAAAAAGCCTGTTCCAAGAGGGTTTCAGAGCAGAATATTATGAAACATTTAAAGAGGTTTTACAACCATTACTACTCAAAGTTTTCAGAGGGATACAAGCAGAGGGAATTCTTCCAAATTCCTTCTCTGAAACCAGCATCATTCTAATACCAAAACCAGGCAAAGATACAACCAAAAAAGTAAACTATAGACCCATCTCATTAATGAACATAGATGCAAAAATTCTTAATAAAATACTTGCAAATCACATAAAAACCCACATCAAAAGGATCATCCATCATGATCAAGTTGGATTCATACCAGAGATGCAGGGACATTTCAACATATGTAAATCAATAAATATCATAAATCACATAAATGCACTGAGAGACAAAAAACACACGATCATCTCAATTGATGCAGAAAAAGCCTTTACATGATCCAGAATCCCTTCATGTTTAAAGTCCTAGAGGGAATTGGACTGAAGGGAACATGATCAAAGCCATATATAGCAAACCCACTGCCAAGATCATCCTAAATGGAGAAAACTTGTAAGCATTCCCCTTAAAGGTGGGAACCCAGCAAGGCTGCCCCTTATCACCACTCTTCTTCAATATAGTGCTTGAAATGCTTGCTAGGGCAATAAGAAAAGAGAAAGCCATTCCATTGTTCTGTCAAGCCAGCTGCTTGTGGATGGTGAGGAACATGGTAAGACCAGTGGATACCATGACCATTTTGGCCCACTGTCGCACTTCTTTGGCTGTGAAGTGTGTTCCCTGGTCAGAAGAAATACTGTGAGGAATACCGTGACAGTGGATAAGACATTCTGTAAGTCCCTGGATCGTGAGTTTTGGAAAAAAGCATTACATGTAGGAAAGGCAAATCCATAACCAGAATAAGTATCTATTCCTGTAAGGACAAAGCACTGTCCCCTCCATGATGGAAGTGGTCCAATGTAGTCAACCTGCCACCACTCTTTCCTGGGGCTGGTCACACCAGTGAATAGTGCCATAACAGGGACTCAGTGTTGGTCTCTGCTGATGGCAAATCTGGCACTTGGCAGCAACTGTAGCCAGATCAGCCTTGGTGAGTGGAAGTCCATTCTGTCGAGCCCATGCAAAACCTCCATCTCTGCCACCATGATTACTTTGTTCATGGGCCCATTGAGCAACCACAGGAACAGCTGGAGAGAGAGGCTGACTGTCCACAGAATGAGACATCTGATCTACTTGATTATTGAACTCATCCTCTGCTGAGATCACCTTTTGATGAGCATTTTCATGAGACACAAGTATCTTCACATCCTTTGCCCATTCAGAGAGATCTATCCACATACTTCTTCCCCAGATGTCTTTCTCACAAATTTTCCAGCTGTGTGCCTTTCAAGTCCCTGACCATCCAGCTGAGCCATTGGCTACAGTCCATGAATCAGTATATAATCAAACCTCTGGCCATTTCTCCTTCGGGGCAAAATGCACAGCCATGTACACTGCCCGAAGTTTTGTCCATGGTGAAGACTTTCCTTCACTAGTATCCTTTAGGGTTGTTTCAGAAATTGGCTGTAATTCTGTAGCTGTCCACCTCTGGGTGGTGCCTGCATAGCATGCAGAACCATCTGTAAACAAGGCCCTGGTCTTCTCTTCCTCAGTCAACTGATCATAGGGCATGAAGCCATAGGTGCATGCTTGAACACAGGAGATATTGTACAGGAGCAGGAACCATAGTCCTTTGGGCTACTTCTTCATGTAGCTTGCTTATACCCTCAAGGCCTGCCTGGGCCCTGTCATGTATATACCACTTCTATTTGATAATGGACTAATGCTGTGCATGTCCTACTTTATGGTCTTGTGGGTCAGATAACACCCAGCTCAGAATGGGCAGCTCAGGTCTCATGGTGACTTGGAGGCCCATTGTCAAATGTTCAGTTTCCACTAAGGCCTAATAGCAGGTTAAGAGCTGTCCCTCAATAGTTGTCTGCAAATGAAGGTAGAGCTTTACTCCAAAATCCGAATGGCCACCACTGTGATTTCCCTATGGGAGCCTGCCACAGACTCCAGACAGCATCTCTATCTGCCAGTGATACCTCAAGCACCATTGGGTCTGCTGGATCATATGGCCCTAGGGGCAGAGCAGCCTGCACTGCAGCCTGGACCTGTTGAAGAGCCTTTTCCTGTTCCAAGCCCCACTCAAATTTGGCTGCCTTCTGAGTAACCTGATATATGGGTCTTAGTAACACACCCAGATGAGGAATGTGCTGCCTCCAGAATCAAAAAAGGCCCACCAAACGTTGTGCTTCTTTCTTGGTGGAGGGAGGGGCCAGGTGCAACAACTTATTCTTTACCTTAGAAGGAACGTCTCTGCATGCTCCACACCACTGAACTCCTAGAAATTTCATCAAGGTAGAAGGCCCTAGAAATTTAATTGGATTTATTTCCCATCTTCTCATGAGCATATGCTTTGCCAACAAGTCCAGACTGGCTGCTACCTCCTGTTCACTGGATCCATTCAGCATAACATCATCAATATCATGGACCAGTGTGATATTTTGGGAGTCAGGTGATCAAGATCCCCTCTAACTAATTTTGGCACAAGGCTGGGGAGTTAACATACTCTTGAGACAGGACAGTAAAGGTATACTATTGGCCTTGCCAGTTGAAAGCAAGTTGCTTCTCGTGGTCTTTATGAACCTATATTGAGAATAAAGCATTTGCCAGATCAATAACTGCATACCAGGTACCAGGAGACATATTAATCTGCTCAAGTAGGGACACCACATCTGGTACAGTGGTTGCAATTGGTGTCACTACTTGGTTGAGTTTTCGATAGTCAACTGTCATCCATGATCCATTTGTCTTTTGCACAGGCCAAATTGGAGAGTTAAATGGAGATGTGGTAGGGATCACCACCCTTGTATCTTTCAAATCCTTGATGGTGGCACTAATTTCTGCAATCCCTCCAGGGATACTATACTGTTTTGGGTTCACAGTTTTCCCTGTAGCAGGAACACCAATGGTTTCCATTTGGCCTTTCCAACCATAATAGCCCTCACTCCACAGCTCAGGGAACCAATGTGGGGATTCTGCCAATTTCTAAGTATATCTATCCCAATTATACATTCTGGGACCCATTGGGCCCACTGTAAGTCAGACTTCAGCCAAAACTCCATTTATCACCTGACTTCCACAGGCCCCTACTTTAACTGGAGGGCCAAAATATTTTTTAGCATCTCCTGGGATCAGTGTCAACTCAGAACCAGTATCCACTAGGCCTTCAAAAATCTGATTATTTCCTTTTTCCCAATGTACAGTTACCCTAGTAAAAGGCCTCAGGTCCCTCTGGGGAAGGACAGGAGGAAGGCAAACTGCATAAGTTTTTGGTATTGTGACAAAGTCTTCCTCATTGGAAACTGGGTACCCCGTCATTCAAAGGGTTCCAGGTCTGTGACCTGTGTCAAGTCTGGAAATTGGTTGACTGGATGGGATTTGCTATTGCTAAGATCCAATGTTGAATTTCTATTATTTGTTCTTGAGCTTTTCTGCTTATACAGATCAAATAAAAACTTAGTAGGCTTCTTATGTATTTGGTTCCTGGGAACATCATGATTAATTAGTCAGTTCCGAAGATCCATTTGGGTCATGCCATTATAGGTATTGTTTTGCCTTTGTTACTTGTGCTGGATAGCTTCAGTGTCAACTTGACACACCTGGGTTGAGGGAGCCACAATTGGGGAATTGGCTCCATTGGATTGGCCTGTGGCCACATCTGTGGAGTATTTTCTTGATGGTTGAGCAGTGTGGGGGGCCCAGCCCGCAATAAGTGGTGCCACTCTGGGAAGGTTGTTGTATACCGTATAAGAAGGAGGGCTGGGCATGAGCCAGGGGATCAAGGCAGTGAACAGCATTCCTCCATGGCCTGAGCTTCAGCTCCTGCCTCCAGGTTCCTGCCCTGAGTTCCTGCCTTGGGCTCCCTAAGTGATGAACTGTGACCCAGGAGATGTAAGCTGAATAAACCCTTTCCTCCCCAAGTTGGTGTTTGTCAGAGTGTTTTGTCACAGCAATGGAAGACAAACTATAACATTTATTGTTACCAGATTAGTGTGGTATTGCTGTGACAGACCTGACCTTGGTGTTTTGGGGAAGGATTGAGGAGGCGTTTGGAACTTTGGGCTGGGAAGATCATTGAATGCCTAAAGATTGTTGCTGTGGAGCTTGGAGCAGTTTTGCTGAAGGAGTTGTAGGAGATGGAGGCCTGGCTTGTGAAGTTTCTAGTTTCAAAGGGCAGCAGAGATCATCAGGACTGTTTAATCTGAGGGTTCTGGTCAGCTGGGGCTGAAGAATCTGCTGTAAGTAACGAGAGACCAGAACCTGAAGTGAAATCTTTGTTGTACTGGAACAATTGATGCTGGTTTGCTGGGGCTGAAAATTCAGCTGTAAGTAACAAGAGACCAGCATCACTGGTGAAATCTTCTGGGAAAAATTTCTTCAGTGTCAGCGCACAGAAGCTGTGATCCAGAAGGGGCCTGAACCTCCATCTTGAGCCAGAAGCAGGACTTGGTAATGTGTAAGAGTCTCCTGTGTGGTTCCGGTGTTGAAATTTGAGGGGGTCACAGAGAGCAGCTGAGGCTTGGCACTGTGAGAGGTCAGGAAACACCATTGGTGGAAGTGCACCTCAGTTGCAGTGAAGACCCCAGGATTGCAGGGGTCATGCACAGAAGCTGAGGCTTTGCACCAGGAGAGGTCAGAAGAGACCATTGGTGAAGGTGCAACCTTAGTTTCAGTGGTGACCCCAGCTTTGTGGAGATGCCGGGACCATGGGTTCACCACCAAGAGCAGCAGCAGGTGTGGAATGGAGTCAGCCTGGGCCTTCGAGATGAGCTGTGTGTGCCACGAAGAGCAGAGTCAGAGAAGGGGAGCTGCCGAAACCCTTTGGAGCCCAGAAGATTGTGAGTGAGTCCCAGGTGTCCAGACTTGAGCTACTTGCTGGACTTAGGTTTTGTTTGAGAGTGCCTGATTCTTCCCCTTGAAATACGACAGTACTTGCTTTGGATTTTACAGCAGCCCACAGTTAAGAGACTTTTAACAGACTGTGAACTTTTAAGTGTTTGGACATTCTAAGGACTGTGGGGCTTTTAAGGTTGTACTGTCTTAGATTGTGATTAATGTTAACATCATACTTTGGGGATAAGAATTGGAAAGGTGGTGGTTTAATAGTGATGTGTTTTGTGTGTCAAATTGATAAGGGGTCAATTGTGCTGGATATCTTTAGTGTCAACTTGACACACCTGGATTCACAGAGCCTCAACTGGGGAATTGGCTCCATTGGATTTGCCTGTGGCCACATCTGTGGAGTATTGTCTTGAATGTCAAGCATTGTGGTAGGGCCCAGTCTGCAATGAGTGGTGCCACCCTGGGCAGGTTGTTGTGTACCGTATAAGAAGGAGGGCTGGGCATGAGCCAGGGGAGCAAGCCAGTGAACAGCATTCCTCCATGGCCTGTGCTTCAGCTCCTGCCTCCAGGTTCCTGCCCTGAGTTCCTGCTTTGGGCTCCCTAAGTGATGAATTTTGACCCAGAAGATGTAAGCCGAATAAACCCTTTCCTCCCCAAGTTGGTTTTGGTCAGAGTGTTTTGTCACAGCAATGGAAGACAAACTAGAACACTACCCATTATGATAAATGTGATAACTACACTCATCTGGCCTTCAGTGATTCAGTGCTGCCTCCTGATGCCTATCCTGTGGTCCTGTTAAACCCATTATGTGTACATTTAATTTATGTAAGCAAGCAACAACTTCTTAACTCTAAGATCTGGCATAAGAAATAGAGTAAAAACAAAGCTCTTCAAATGTTCTGGTGTCTCTCTCAGTACTTTCCATCTATAAACTTAGTGAAACATATGTCCTCTGGGCCCTCACATCATGGAGAATGTGGTTTTATTACACCTAATCTACTCCAGCATGCCCATTTATCTGACCCTTAAAATCCCTTCATCAATATCAGCCAAGGAATATCAGGCATCTCTAACTCATTTTCAGTAAGCCATGTGTTAGTAAATACCTCAGCCAACCAATCGAATAAACTTTTAAAACTTTTTTTAACCACTTGAGCTTCCATGTTAAACCTAGAATCTTTACTCAGTGGGCCCATATCGATAAACTCAGTCTGATCTAATTTTATATTCCTTCCACCATTATCCCACACCCTAAAATCCATTCCCACATGCTTCTGCCTGAATGAATTAGCAAACTAACTAATTTCTTTAGTGGTTTAGCACACCTCCTCATGGACCACACCTTCTTTTTTTTATTTTTTTTTTATTTTTGTATGTGTATGAGTGTACTGTCTTCCTGTAAGTCTGTGCACCCGTGTTGTGTTGTGCAATGCTGCGGAGGTCAGAAGAGGGTCTCAGATTCCCCTGGAACTGGAGTTCTCCTGGAATTGGAGTTACAGATGGTTCTTAACTGCCATGTGGGTGCTGGGGATCGAATCCGGGTCCTCTGCAAGAGCAGTCGGTGCTCTTAACCACTAGGCTATTTCTCCAGCCCCATGGACCACACTTTCTATCTCACCTCTAGGGGCTTGCTTAGCTTTGACTCTGGTTATAGGTCTAGAGGCAACAATTGCTGTTGAGGGACATCAGCTCCCTCTGGGAAGGCGAGATTAGTTTCATCAGGCAAGTGTTGGGAGGGCCCGTCTACAGGCGGTGGGAATGAATTCTCTGCTGAGGGTGGGGAGAGTAATTCCTCAGATAAAGAAAATCCCTCAGAATCCGAGGGTTCAAAATCCTCATCATCGTGGTTCTCCCACACATCTCCATCCCAAGTTTCAGGGTTCCACCCTTTCCTTACCAGTGCCCTCACTTTGACTGCTGACACTCTTTGTGGTTGGGAATTAAATTTGCGTTGTAAATCATCCAAATGTATAATAAGGGCTCCCGCCTGATTTTCTGCTGCTTTAGCTCTGTGGATGCTGGGGAGAAGACTCTCTTTCAGGGCACACTTGAAACTGTTGGTGCAAATCTCAAGCTGATTAATTTTATCACTGAGCTCCTTATTTTCCTCCATGACTTTATCCAGAGATGCTAGGAGCAACCAGCCAACATCATTATTTTCCTTATTTTTTTTTGTGGGGTTCTTATCCTCAGCATAGAGATTCGCTAAAATTCTTGCTCCTCACCAGAGCCACCTCTTCACTAGAGGTGAGTTAGGGGACTCAAATGGATCTATCTTTACAATTGCTTCAAATAGTCTGCACCAAGGATTATCATTCTTCTTCATGCCACCAGGAGAGCCTTCTGCAACTCTAGGTTTCATTGGTTCGTTCAGCTGGCTCCAGAAACTACCAAGCCCACTAAAGAAGTTCATCCTTTCCATTCTGTTTCTCTATAACCACTCCTGATACCACAATCTGTAATAATCAGGGTTCTCTAAAGAAACAGAATCAATAGACCAAATATCTATCTATCTATCATCTATCTATCTGTCTATATTATATGCAGATTTATTGATTTGCTCATGGGATGGAGTCCAAGGAGTCCAACAATAGCTGCCCCTCACCAGAGAGGCTGAGAATCCAGGCAGTTGCTCAGTCCACAAGGCTGGATATCTCAGTTGTACCAATCTAGTGCTGATGGCCCAATGGATTCTGGGAGATCTGCCCATTTCAGTCCACGCTGGGATCCAAAGAGTTGATCACAGCAGCAAGACAAACTCACCAGTGAGAGATAAGGCAAGCAGCAGGAAAAAAAGGGACCAGCTTCCTCTGGCATGGCCTTATATATATTGGCTACAGGCAGAAGATAACACCCACATTTAGAGTAGGCCATCCAGCTTGAGATAAATCCAATCTGAAGGTCTCTTTCTCATATTTGTTCATCCCAAATCCAGTCAAGTTGACACTCAGGATTAACCATCACAGCCTGCCACCTGACCCAGTCATACCACTCCTGGCTATATACTCACAAGACTCATCCTATCACAAGGATACATGCACATCTATGTTTATTGCAGCACTCTTCACAATAGCAAAGAGCTGGAACCAACCCAAATGCCCCTCAACAAATGAGTGGCTAACAAAAGTGTGGTACATCTACACAGTGGAGTTCTATTCAGTGATAAAGAAAGATGACATCATGAAATTCGCAGGCAAATGCATGGAACTGGAAGCCATTATGCTAAGTAAACTAACACAGTCTCAGAAAAAAAAAGAAAAAGGTGAATGGCTTCCTTCATTTGTGGATGCTAACACCAAATCCCCAGTTGAAAGGCAATGCAAACAACATTATTTTTATACTTCTTTTCATCTGAAAGCAACTGTGTTACTATAATGTGAATCTTTTTTTTTAATTTTTTATTTATTTTTCTCTATGTATATGAATGTACTGTCTGCATGTAGGTTTGTGCACCCGTGTCATGCAATGCAATGCCGCGGAGAACAGAAGAGTGTGTCGGAATCCCCTGGAACTGGAGTTCTCCTGGAATTGGAGCTTCAGACAATTCTCAGCCGCCATGCGGGTGCTGGGGATCGAACCTGGGTCCTCTGCAAGAGCAGTCGGCGCTCTTAACTGCTAGGCCATCTCTCCAGCCCCTATAATGTGAATCTTTTAACCAGCTCTAGAATCGACCTACTACTTAAGACTCTGTAATTACTGTATATGGGTGGAAGGTATGTATTCATATTTCAGAGTAATATAAAATTAAAGGAGAAAATGTGAATTCCCTAAACATATTTGGGAATTAACATACAGGTTATTCTCAGACATTACAATTTTGATACATATGTGATGGATATATAGGCATATGTTGGAGCAATACGAAGGGGAGGAAGCACACATTTAATCCTAGCACTCCATTTGGGAGACAGAGGCAGGTGGATCTTAGTGAGTTCAAGGTCAGCCTGGTCTACAGATTGAGTTCCAGGACAGGTGGGGCTACAGGGAGACCCTGTCTTGAAAAAGACCAAAAAAATAAAAAGAGGAGGGAGCAACAACAATAAATACTGGGTCAAAGAACTGACTGATACAGTTGAACTCTGCCCCAAACAACAAGCCTCTGCAATGAAAAACTTTGGAAAGACTGAGAGAAAGATGTAAGACATGTACGACAGAAGTCATGAAATGGGGTGGGGTGGGGGGCAGGGTGAGGGGAATGTGTCTCAATTGGATGGAAAGATAATGTATGAAATACACAAATCATCAATAAAAGTATAAAAATGATGTATGAAATACACAAAATTCAATTAAAATATTTTAAAATTTAAGGAAGAATTCATTTTTAACAGATGACCTACCACAGCACTTAGCTTTTAACCTTTTACTGCTCATTTGAAGTGAGTTATTCAAATTCACCTTCTTCAAAGTTAGATAGGTTGAACTGAATAGAGCTCATTCTCTCTATCAGAGTTATTTAACTAATCAAATAATGGTTTAAAATTAATGTTATGCTTTAATGTCTCAATTCTTTCATCATTAATTTGGATTGGTTAACTTTCCCTTTTTTCCTTCCTTTCTTCTAACCCCCCTAGCTCCTCTTCTCCTCTCCTCTCCTCTCCTCTCCTCTCCTCTCCTCTCCTCTCCTCTCCTCTCCTCTCCTCCCTCCCTCCCTCGCTCCCTTCCTTTCTCTTTCTCAATGAGTATTGAACTTACCACCTCACATGACCCAGAAAATTGCTCTTCCCTGAGTTATCTTCTCAGCTTTCCTTTTACTCTTTTCTTAAGACTGACTCCCACTAAGTAGCACAGGCTATGCTGCAACTTCCACTTCTCTTGCGTCAGCCTCAAAGCAGCTATGATTACAAGCCCATTACACTGGCCTGCCTTTAAGGTGATTTTTTAATACTTGAATCAGTTTTTACTTTCTTACTGAGAAACTTAAGATATATACTTTGGGTCTACCATGCACAGCCCTGTATTCAGTTAACTTTTTTCCTTCACTGAATCTGTCTTTCCAATGCTGTTTTCCCTTCTCTCACTCACATACCCTTCCAGCACATTGCTTGCTCTTTATGCATACATTGGACTATTAGGTTCAGGGATGGATTATCATGATGACTTTATACAAACTCTTTCTTCTTCTCATTTACATTTTCTAAACATTTTTTCAATGTATATTTTTACTGAATTTTTGGTCATTTCATAAAATACACCTTAATTATATTTAGAACCCCTCTCCCACCATCACCACCTCCATTTCCCAACCACCGGATTTTATGTGTTCTGTTATATATGTTAAGGTCTATCAAGTCAAGTTTATGTCCCCAGATGTCCCATGGTGTGAGTTCACCCATTGGAACCTGGTCAGCCTATCAAGTACCACTCCCTTAAAGATCATCTCTCCTTCACCCAGCAGTAATCAGTTGGCAATAGTTCCTCAGCTACGATTGGGCCATGCCAGCTATTTCCCCATATCTATGATGTTTTTTTATCTGATTGTGTTTGCATGGGTCCCATGCATGCTGCATCATTGTTGTAAGTTCATATGAGCAAGTTCCCAGAATGCTGGAGACTGTTTCCTTATGGTCATGCTCCACCCCTAGCTTTTACAATCTTTCTACCCTCTTTTCCACAATCATCCCTGAGGCCTGGGTGGGTGAAGTTGAATATAGGAGTCCTATGCAGGAGCATGTACTCTGAGTCTCTTATTCTCTACCTTTTGGCCAGTTTGTAGCCTTCTGTGTTTATTGCCTCATGCTGCATGCTGAAGCTTCACTGGTGAGAGTTGAGAGGTGCATTAGCATTCTCTCTACCTCCTTTCCCCTCTGTGTTCTATGAGCCTTAGGTGTAGAGATTCCATTGTAGATGTGTCATGTAAGGGTGGACCTCTCATTTCTTAATGACTCATGTCTTCTTCACATTTATGATTTATTGTAAATGCCACTGTGTTCAGAGGCCTGGAATGCTCACTAGATTCATTTGAAGTGCAAGGAATAAACACTGTCATTCTGAAATGTCATTATTAGCCTTTTAAAATATTTTCATCTTTAACTTAGTCATGCTGGCTCTTTAAAAATTGTTAAGAAATCCACATTTATAAAATATTGTTTAAGATTACAGTGACAGAGCAATGAATAAAACAGACAAAACCCTTTGCCCTCTTGAAGTTTATTGATTGTGTTATAGCTTCCTGGGAAGTTATAAAATATTGACTTGTAATCACACATGTGGGAAGGTGAAGAAAAAGTGCAAGTTCCAGCATATTTCTTCATTCCTAATGTTCTATAAAACAAAAGTTAATTTGTTTCTCATTAAGAAACATGTGCTGCTTCTTGCTTTCTCTCTATTTTGTTACACAAAAAAATATAAATGTACTTGAAAATAAATGCTGCTTTAGGAGAGATGGATTAAGGAAGCACAGGCTCTGAGGACAGGAACATGAGAGAAACATTGTGGAAGGGTCCACCTGGGAGGCTTGCTCTGTCAGGTGGTCTTCTCACTGCTGTGAGTCAGTTGATGAGTGTTGATCCACCCTTTATCATCTTGGAATAAACAGTGGGGGTTAGGGCCCAGACAGAGCCTCCTCATTCCTCAAGAGGACACACAATGTTACCTGGAGTGGAATCCACCAAGTGTGTTCCCTCAATGTTACCTGGAGTGGAATCCACCAAGTTTGTTCCCTCAATGTTACCTGGAGTGGAATCCACCAAGTATGTTCCCTCAATGTTACCTGGAGTGGAATCCACCAAGTGTGTTCCCTCAATGTTACCTGGAGTGAAATCCACCAAGTATGTTCCCTCAATGTTACCTGGAGTGAAATCCACCAAGTGTGTTCCCTCAATGTTACCTGGAGTGCAATCCACCAAGTGTGTTCCCTCAATACCGAGAAAGAGATCAATGGGTTTTGTTACATTCCTTCTTTGTTAAGAACAAGGTCAACAAAAGTGGTGGTTTGAAGTAGAAGTGACCCCTGTGTCCCCATGCACTTGAACTCCTGATGCCAAATTGTGGCACTGTTTAGCAAGGTTATGAAGCCAATTGGAGGCCATGCTTTGTTAGAGGAATTATGTTGCTGGGGGAAAGCTTTGAATATTCATAATCTAGCCTCACTTCCTCTTCTCTCCTTAGGCTTCTATGTGGATGAAAGTGGGATCAGCCAGCTTCCTGTTCCTGCTGCAAGCCTTCTTTAGCCATCCTCAAGTCTTCCTTACCATGATGAACTGTATTCACACTCAAATTGTAATGCAAAATAACCCTTTCCTTCCTTCTTTCTTTTTCCTGGATGTCTATCACAGCAGGAGAATAGTAAGTAACAGAAATTGGTACCTGGAGTGTGGTTGTTGTTGATCTATCTGGCCTTTTTTTTTTTTTTTTTTTTCTTTGAACTACTTTGTGTAAGAATTTGAAACTGGGATGGGATACCAACTGAAAGCTGTGTTGAATGGGACATTCTCATGCAAGCTTAGAAGTCAGGAAGGCTGACACAATTAGGATAGTGGAATCTCAGCTCATGAATTTTCAAAGAGAAGCAAGGACTCTATTGGGACCTGGGTTAGGAGTCATTGTGTGATAATTTGGTTGAACACCTGGCTACATATTGTCATGTTGTCTTAATTTGTTTTCAAATGTTGTGATAAAAAGACCGACCAATACCAGCTTTGGGAGAAAGGGTTTATTTTTTCTTACATCTCCCAGGTCATAGTTCATCACTGAGTAAAGCAAAAGCAGGAACTCAGGGAAAGAACCCAGAGGCATGATCTGAAGCAGAGGCTTTAGAGGAATGTTGCTTACTGACTTGTTCTCTGGCCATGTTCAACTTGCTGTCTTATAAAACCAGGACCACCTCCCTTGTCTGGGATCTCACATATCACTCAACAATAAAGAAAATGTTCCATAGATATGTCCCGGGCCTATCCAATAGAGGTAATTCCCCCAAATGAAGCTCCCTCTTCCCAGGTGTGTCAAGTTGACAACTGAAGATATCTAAAGGACATGTCCTGACAATGTACATGAGGCTGAGTTAAGAATAGACTAATTTCTTTTGTGGAGGAAATATCAAGAAAGAATGATGTTGAGTTTGTGGTATGGTTATTACTGATTACTCTTATGCAGATCTGCAATGAAAAAGAGCAACACATGGTGCAGAAAGAAATAAAAAATTGTGCAACTTAAAGAAGAGTAGAGCACTAGAAACTCAAGATTGCACGCAAGTCATGTGCTACAAAGGTTCTGTAATTGTTAAAGAGAGTAGTGTCATTAAAGAGAAATCTCTGGCTGTGCATCGGAATAATAGGAAAGGTACAAGACTCCACCCAGCTAAGGTTCCCACTTTTAACCTGTGGGTTTTCTAGTACTCTCGGTTTAAAATTATCATATCAATTTACCATATTTTGAAGAAATAATTTATATTCCTTCATGTTACACCTAAAATACATATGTATAAGATATATCATATAATAGCATGGTTGATAAGCTGTATATAGTCTGAAATTCATATTTGGGAATTGTATGTTATAAGTTAGATTTTGCTTAGGGGATATCTTGAAACTTAAGGGCTAGATATTTGTCCTTTGTAGGACTGTAACTTGAAAACTTCCCTCTGAACTACTTATTGGCATTATACATTTTATAAGATGTATTAGGTGGGATATAAAGAGACACTGTAACACAAAGCAAATGGAGAAGACTTTCAATGTGTTGTTGTTTTCTTTTATTTTTCTTTTCTTTTATTCTTAGACAGGCTCTCTCAGCAGCACCAAGTAACCTGTATAAAATAGGCTGGCCTCTATCACTATATCACAGAGATCCACCTGCTTCCGCTCATCAAGTACTGGTATTATAGTTATCCACTACCAGGCCCACCCTACTTGAATGTTTTAAGAGAAAATAAATACACTTGAGAGTGTCATATGCAAAATATTATTGATATTTTGCTATTGCTTAACTGCCATTAAGAGATTTTTTTAATTTGTCTCTTTGTGTAACAATAGTTCATTGCTTGGCATATTTCATCTATTAATACATTAAAGTGATTATGGTGGTGGAGGGAACAGCAATAAATAAGGAAGATGTTTCCTTAGATAATAGAGAAGTTTAAAAAGTTTTAAAATGTGGAAGGGGTAAGACCCAGAAATAAGTTGAAGCATATTCCTGGAGCTAAAATTATTCTGACAATTTAGAGTGAAGAAATTGAGGTGGCACAGGTGTGAGGATATTAGCATGATTTTTTATAATCATGTTTAAATGCTGTGATGTTACTAGACAACTGGAATGCCCTTGTCATTTTGGTATATAGAAACAGAATATTCATGTACTTTTTGGATCAAGTGTCTTAAATATAGAAGAAAAAGTTCTCTCAAAGCTTACATGCTTTCCAAATAGCCATTTATTAAAAATTAATGAATGTGTGCCCAGTCAAAACCCATGACTAAGGAGGTCTTAGAGCTTTGCATGGGAAATTATTACAACTGTTTTGATAAATTGATATGGTGCAAAACTGCCTTCTAATTACTTTCTAGATCTATAGACAAATGTTATGTTCAGCCTTAATCAGAGAAACTCCTCTTTGAAAGGAACTGTGGTATTTTTCTGGGCAGGGCTACTTAGTGAAGGGCTGTACGGGCGGCTCCAGGGATTTCAAATCCCATCCTTTCTGGGCTATATTGGCTGGACAGACTGCAGTGGAGTAGGGTGGCAGGGAAGAAAGAAATGAACTGCAGTGAATGCAGAGATGCACGGCTTCTCAAGTTGGTGAGAGCAAGTGACAACTGGCTACTCATTTTCACTGCCCCCTCTATAGCTCAAGTAATACCACGAAAGAGAGGATGGAAAGAATACAAGAGCTAGAAGATAGAAGGACTGCGAGATACCATTTTCTTTCTTTTTTAAATTTTTAAAAAATTAATTTATTTTTGTATGTGTATGAATGTACTGTCTGCATATAGGTTTGTGCACCCATGTCACGCAATCCTGACGAGGTCAGAAGAGGGCGTCGGATTCCCCTGGAACTGCAGTTAAAGATGGTTCTTAGCCACCATGTGGTCGCTGGGGATCGAACCCGGGTCCTCTGTAAGAGCGGTTGGCACTCTTAACCACTAGGCCATCTCTCCAACCCCGAGATACCATTTTCTAAGCATGACATAGACATTACAATCACAAATTCACAGTTACTGTGGTTAATTGCAGTGTGCCTCCTGGGGAATCTCAGATTGGGGAAAGGGCTCATGCGGGCACATCCCACCCTGATGCTGTGGATTCTGGGATAGGGTGATCATTATTTTCACTTGGATACCTACAGGTGAACACAGAAGGTTCCAGTTGATAGTGCAAAACCTACAGTCACACAGAGGCTATGGTTAAACCTATTGAGTCACAAAATAAACAAAAAGGACATAACATGACAAAGGAACTTGTGAGGATGAAGGAGACATTAACAGGTATTGGAAGGAGATAGGACAAAGGGAGAGGAATAATTTTGTGTGAATGCATAAAGTTACCAAAGAACATATTTAATAAAAGTTTTTAAAAGCATGAAAAACCCAAGGAAGGAAAGAAATAAGCTCATTGAAACAAAATTTTAAAGCACTAGTGAATATGAGATGAGTAGATTCTGTAGTTCATCGAGTGGAACTTCCATGTGCTAACCCTTCAGACCAGCAGAAAGTGGTTTTTCATTTTAGACAAGAAAATCAATTAGTAAGTCTTCCTGAATATATGTGGTGGCTCATTTTAATGTCAACTTGATGAATCCAGAATCACTGGGGAAAGGAATGTAATGAAGGATTGCCTGGATTAGGTTGGCCTCTGGGCATGATTGAGGTATTTTTCTTAAGTGGATTAATTATGATGGGAAGACCCACTGTAAAATTTGCAGGACCATTTCATGAGCTAGACCATGAACTGTTAGATTGAAAAAGCCTGAGTTGAATGGTAAGCATGTGTGCTGGATAGCTTTGGTGTCAACTTGACACACCTGGGTTGAGGGACCCTCAATTGGGGAATTGGCTCCATTGGATTGGCCTGTGGCCACATCTGTGGAGTATTGTCTTGATTGTCAAGCAGTGTGGGAGGGCCCAGCCCACAATGAGTGGTGCCACCCTGGGCAGGTTGTTGTGTACAGTATAAGAGGGCAGGCTGGGGAGCAAGCCAGTGAACAGCATTCTTCCACGGCCTGTGCTTCAGCTCCTGCCTCCAGGTTCCTGCCCTGAGTTCCTGCCTTGGGCTCCCTGAGTGATGAACTGTGACCCAGGAGATGTAAGTTGAATAAGCCCTTTCCTCCCCAAGTTGGTGTCAGTCAGAGTGTTTTGTCACAGCAATGAAAGACAAACTAGAACAGCATGTGTGCATTTATTTCTTTCGATTCTTGACTGAGTTGAATGGTAAGCATGTGTGCATTTATTTCTTTCGATTCTTGACTGAGTTGAATGGTACACATGTGTGCATTTATTTCTTTCCATTCTTGACTGTGGATGTGACTAACTAGCTGCTTCAAGTTCTTATCTTGGCTTTTCTGCAACAATGGACTATAATTTGGAACTGTGAGCTGAATAAACCCTTTCTCTCTGAATTATATTTTTGTCAGGGTATTATTTTCTTTAATAATTTTTGATTGATTTTTTTGTGTATTTTATATACAAAATCTCCATCAATATTAATCACCTTTATACTCCCTTCTTCATTGGCACCTTCCAAAGCACCCCCCTGGAATTCATAAATTATTTCATTTGTGTTAAGGACTATTGTGCCAAATCAGTGTCCCTGGCTGTTCCTCAGTGTATGTTTTTCCACTGACCTCCAGTCAGCCTGTCCAGATTCCCTCACTTTAAAAATTCGAGCTCTTTCTCATCCAGCAGTAATCAGTTGCCAATATTTTTTCAGTTAAGATTGAGTTCTGCTGCCCATTTCCCCAGTTCCATTTTTCTCTGCTTGAGCTTGCATGGGCCTTACATATACTGACACCTTTGTTGTAGAATCACATGACCAGGGTTCAGGAGCTTGTAGAATTCTATTTCTATATGGACTTGCATCACCTCCCCGGCTTTTACAATCTTTATGGCTCCTCTTCTGCAATGGTCCCTGAGCCCAGGGTGAATAAATCTTCATATAGGAGACCTGTCCATGGACTCACACTCTGAAGACTCCTAATCTCTATGCTCTGGCCATTTATGACATTTTGAGTTCCTGGCCCTCTGTTGCATGAGGGAATTTCCTTAATGATAGTTAAGAGTTTCATTTGTGTTCTCTTAGCCACTTGTTCTATGTTGTGTGAGCCTTAGGTGCAGAGGGTTCATTGTAGATGTGATACAGGCTTGGCACTTCACAGACTATGTGTGTGACCAGTTGTGGTATTCTATAATAGACTTCATCTGGTGCAAAAGAAGCTTCTTTAATGAGTAGTGTCTGAGATATTTGTCTGTAAATATAAGGATGGATATTTTGTACTTAGTAAGAAGTTACATTAGTGTAGGGATGTGAGAGCCTTGAGACCTTCTCTAAGATTTATGAGCTCTCCATCCATGTCTATTTGGCTGTGTTTATGAAGCCACACACATCCTCCTATTGAGTGTGCTTTAAGTCCAATTAGGTAACTGCAGATTACCCCTGTGTAAAAGTGCCAGTACTTCACAAATGTTGTATTCTCTGCCAGACATTGATGTGGATATTTATTCTTTTTTTATAGTTAATTTTTATTGAGTGCATTTCATACATTTCTTTATCAAATTTAGACTCATTCCCCCATCCATGCCCATCCCTTATATCCACCTGCCTCCCGCCAGAGCTCATGGATTCTGTCATTCATGTTAAGTCCTGTCCTGCATCTTTTTCTCAGTCTTTTATAACCTTTTTGATGCACAAGTTTACTGTTTTGGTCAGTTCTTTGAATAGGTTTTTCTCTTTTTTTGTTCCCTTTAATTTTATTATTCCAAAATATGTATGTATACACTCCATGCATAAATCAAAATTACAAATTCTGAAAATAAACTATAGGTTAATTCCTAAACACATTTAGAGATTCACATTTTAACTGTAAAGTTGCATGCAGGTAGATTTACATTTTTATTTTTCTTTTTTCTTTTTTTTCAGAATATGAATACATATCTTCCACACATATATGGTAATTACAATGTGTGAATACAGGTGGTAGGACAATTCTAGAGCCCATAAAGAGACTCACAATGGAATAGCACAGTTGTTTTAAGATACAATAAAATATAATAATAAAGTTGCTCAGTTTGCCTGCCAACTGGGGATTTGGTGTTAGCATCCACGAATAAGGGAAACCATTCGCCTTTGGTGGTTTTTTTTTTTTCTGGGACTATGTTTCTTCACTTAACATAATGGCTACGAGTTCCATCCATTTACCAGCAAAGCTCATGATGTCATCTTTCTTTACCACTGCATAGAACTCCATTGTGTAGATGTACCACATTATTTTTTATCCAGTCATCAGTTGAGGCACATTTGGGTTGGTTCCAGCTCTTTGCTATTGTGAAGAGAGCTGCAATAAACATAGCTGTGCATGTATCTTTGTGGAAGAATGAGTCTTTTGGGTACATACCCAGGAGTGGTATGGCTGGGTCAAGTGGTAGGCTCATTTTGAGTTTTTTAAGGTTTCTCCACACTGCTTTCCACAGATGTTGTACCAGTTTACATTCCCACCAGTAATGGATGAATGTTCCCTTTTCCCCACAACTTCTCCAGCATTTGGTTTCTATTGTTTTCTTGATCTCGGCTAGTCTTATTGGAGTGAGAGGATAGCTTAGTGTAATTTTAATTTGCATTTCCTTAATTATTAATGATGTTGAATACTTTTTAAGATGTTTCTCAGCCATCTTTACTTCCTTACTGGTGAAGTCTCTTTACTCCATCTTCTGAGTACCTCATTTGTTTTCTTACATCTTTGTTTCTTAAGTAGTTTACATATTCACTATGTTAATGCTCTGTCAGATGTATCAGTGGTGAAGGTTTCCTCCTACTCTGTGGGTTTTCTCTTCACTTCTTTGATTGTTTCTTTAACTGTGCAAAAGCTTTTAAGTTTGATGAGTTCCCACTGTCAGCTGTTGTCCTTATTTCCTGTGCAGCTGCTTTCTGATTTAGAAAGTCTTTTCCTACACCTATGTCTTGTAGGTTGCTGCCAAATTTTTCTTCTATCAGCTTCAGGGTTTCAGGTTTCAGACTGAGATCTTTGATCCACTTGGAGTTTATTTTTGTACAGGGCAAGAGGTAGGGGTTTAATTTTGTTCTACTACAAATGGTGATCCAGTTTTGCCAACACCATTTGCTGAAGAAGATGCTATCTTTCCTCCATTGAGCTTTTTAGGCCCCTTTGTCAAATAGGAGGTGGCTGAAGTTATATGAGCTCAAGTTTGGATATTCAATTTTGTTCCATTGGTCAATGGTTCTGTGTTTGGCCAGTTCCAGGCTATCTTTATTACTATGGCCCTGTAATATAGCTTGAAGTCTGGTGATGTAATCCCCCCAGTATTGCACTTTTCACTGAGGGGTGATTTAGTTATTTGTGGTCTTTTGTTTTTCCATATTAACTTAAGCTTTTTTTTTTCTAAGTCTGTGAAAAAGCTCATGGGGATTTTGATTGGGATTGCATTAAATCTGTATATTAATTTGGGTAGAATGGACATTTTTACTATATTAATATTTGCAATCCACAAGCAAGCATGGGAGGTTTTTCCATATTTTGATGTCATTTTCAATCTCCTTCTTCAGGGTTTTAAAATTTTTGTTGTAGAGGTCTTTGGTGTCTTTGGTTATGTTTATTCATAGATATTTTATTTTATTTTTTGAGGCTATTGTGATTGGGAAGGTCTCCTTATATTCCTTCTCCAGTTCATTATTGTTGGCGTAAAGAAAGGCTACTGATTTTTCTAGGTTTATTTTGTTTCCTGCCACTTTACTGAAACTTTTAATAGTTTCTAAGAGTTTTCTGGTGGAGTTTTTAGCATCGCTTAGGTAAACTATTATATCATCTGCAAAAAAGGATAATTTGACTTCCTCTTTTCCAATTAGTACTCCTTAAATTTTGCTTTCTCTCCTTATTGTCATAGCAAGCATTTCAAGCACTATATTGAGGAGGAGTGGTAGATAGCCTTGCCGTTTTCCTGCCTTTAAGGGGAAGGCTTCCACCTTTTCTCCATTTAGGATGATGTTGGCTGTGGGTTTCTATTATATGGCTTTGATTACATTGAGGAATGATCCATCCAGTCCAATTCCCTGTAGGACATTGAGCATGAAGGGATGCTGGATTTTGTTGAAAGCTTTTTCTGGATCGATTGAGATTGATCATGTGGTTTTTATCTTTCAGTCCATTTATGTGTTTTATGATATTTTTTGATTTACATACGTTGAACCATCCCTGAATCTCTGGTAGGAATCCAACCTGGTCATGATGGATGATCTTTTTGATGTGGGTCTATATGCGATTTGCAAGTATTTTGTTGAGAATTTTTGGAACTGTGTTCATTAATGATATGGGTCTATAGCTTTCTTTCTTGTTTGTGTCTTTAGGATATTTTTTCTTAATGCCTATGTTGGGCTATTGATTGCTGTTCTCCCTTTGCAGCTTGTATAGTCCTCCCCAAAGCCTTTAGGGGAGGTGGCCTCCAGGTGAGTTCCAGCTCCATGTCTCCAAATCCAGTCTCTGAAGTATGTCCTGTCTTCCAAAGAAACAATATTCATCTTTCTGATGTTTGGAAGAAACCCATCTCATCTTCCAGGACATACAATACCTTAAGGTGAAAGGATGCAAAGTGTATTCTAAGCAAATGGCACCAAGATACAACCAGGAGCTGCAATTCTAATATCTGAGAGAACAGACTTCAAATTAAAAATAACCAGAGGAGATAAAGAGGATCACTTTATTGTTATCAAAGGAACAATTTACCAAGAAGATGTTGCAACAATGATTATATATGCACAATACTCTCTGGTGCACCCAACATCATAAACATAATACTACAGAACATTAAGATGCAGATTAATCCCAACACACTTTAGTAGGGGACTTCAATACCACACTGTCTCCTTTAGACAAGTCAAACAGATAAATAATAAACAAAGAGTCATATGAATTAGACAATACCATACAGCAAATGGACCTAATAGACATCTTCTGAATATTCCATCTACACACTAAAGAATGCACTTTTTATTCAGTACCACATGGAACTTTCTCCAAAATCAACCACATACTGGGGCACAAAACAAACCTCAACAAATACAAAAAAATTGCAATAATTCCATGCTTTCTGTGAGACCACAATGCAATAAAGCTTGAAATCAATATCAGAAGAAATTCTAGTAACTACATGAAGTCATGGAAACTAAATAACCACTCCTGAATAGTGAATGGGTAAAAGGAAAAATTAAAAAGCAATAAAAGTATTTCTGGAATTAAACAAAATGGACAATACAACACAGCAAAACCTCTGTGACACTTTAAAAGCAGTCTTAAGAAGGACATTTATAGGTTTTAATGTCTACATTAAAAAAATCAGAAAAAAGCACAAATAAGTGACTCAACATTGCAACTCAAATCATTTGAAAAAAACAACAAATTGTTGGGCTATTCTTACAGAATTAAACTAGAACAGTTTCTTTCTTTCTTTCTTTCTTTCTTTCTTTCTTTCTTTCTTTCTTTCTTTCTTTCTTTCTTTCTTTCCTAATTTACTGTAGCCCAAGATGCCATTATTTTCATACAAAGAATGGAAATAATCCATGTTATTCATTTCTCTACTACTGTAACAAAATGTTTAGGAAGTCAACTAAGGGAGGAAGAATTTATCTTGGCTCATAACCAGATAGTTTGCTCTGTGTCGTGAGGCTTGATTGCTATGGGCCTGTGTAGAAGCAGAGCTTCACTGTTGGGAAAGGCCTAGGACACTATATAACCATCAGTGTAATGGTACAGTGACCTATTTCTTCCAATGAGGCCTCACATTCTAGTAACCTCTTCGGCTTTAAACTTATGAATAAATTAATAAATTAAAGATGTTAGTGCCCTCATAAGCCATTCCCTTCCAAAGTCTATCAACTGCAAATCAAACTTTTAACACATGAGTATCTTCAGGGCATACTCTATCAAACCATAGCATATTTAGTACACCAATTTCCCAGTGTATTTTTTCTCTCTGATCTGATCAGTCTTATAGTTAGTGAGTATTTTCTTAAGTATTTTTTTTTAATTTTTATTTATTTTTTATGTGTACGAATGTACAGTCTGCATGTAGTGAGCATTTTTTCTTTTTCTTTCTTTCTTCTCTTTTTTTTTTTTTTTTTTTTTTTTTTTTTTTTGGTCTTTTGGAGACAGGGACTAGTGAGCATTTTCATCAATTTGTTTAGACTTGGTTTATGACCTAAACTGTGATTTAACATGGAGAAAGCATTATGGACTGCTGAAAACAACGTGTATACCACAGCTGTTGGATGAAACATCTCATAGAAGCCTGTTACATCCATTTGATGTATGGTACACCTCAATTTTGAAGTTCTTTGCTGTTTTTTACCCTCTGGATGATCAATGTTTTTAAGTTAGCAGAGTACTGCAATAACCTACTGTTATGATATCTAGACCTATTTGTCCTCATACATTTAAAATATTTATTTTGTGAAATTGGTTACACTCACACTCTGAATATATTTAGTGACAGTTTTTTTTTAATTTTTTATTTATTTTTGTATGTGTATGAATGTACTGTCTGCATGTAGGTTGGTGCATCCATGTCGTGCAATGCCGCAGAGGTCAGAAGAGGGTGTCGGATTCCCCTGGAACTGGAGTTAAAGACAGTTCTCAGCCACCATGTGGGTGCTGGGGATTGAACCCGGGTCCTCTGTAAGAGCAGTCAGCACTCTTTGGTCTTTTCGAGACAGGGTCTCTTCTAGGCCATCTCTCCAGCCCAGTGACAGTTTTTAATTAACTTCTTGATTGATCGCTCTATTTAGTAATATGTAATACTTTATCTCTTTGGATTTATTTTGCCTCATAATGTACTCTATCACCTGGTAAAAGTATAGCTACTCTTCCCTATTTGGAGATTCTACTGGTTCTGTATATTAACTTCTATCCTTTCATTCTGTGCACTTTGTAGGTGGGTTTCTTAACGTGCCTTCAGATTTTGCATTTCTCTTTGTGTGTGTGTGTGTGTGTGTGTGTGTGTGTGTGTGTGTGTAAATATAGCATTATTCATGTTGAGAAGTGCATCTATGCTCTACTATCCAAAGCACACACAAATAACACAAATACATTCACTTTGTGAAGGACAGAGATCTGCAATGGTAGACTGAATAGACAAAAGACAGGGAGAAAAATCAATTTCTTCATCTGCCATTTTTTTTATCTTAATCCACAAACAACAAAAGGAAACATAGATAAGTGGTATTTGTTTTTCCAAATGAAGATAGTTTGATATAATTTACTGGTTGCGGTTACAACATCCAGATGTGGAGAATATGGCTGAATGGCAATTATTTCATATGATGTGCTATCAGAGTCTATAATATGTTCCATTCTATACTTAGAAATGGAAATACCTTAATTTAAAAATTAGTAAAATATCTCAGTAGATATGCAAGCCATACAAATAGCCAACTAATATAAAATCAACATCACAATCACAAAATAGTTAGGGAAGGGCAACTAAAATTCCCTAGGTAATTGTGATACATGTCGTACGTTTTAGCTTATGGATAAAATCAATTAGTATCAGTATCAGTGATTATAGGAAGTGGTTGGTGTTGGTTAGATTGTTTGCCTTTTCAGACATGGTCTTCTTGTGTGGGCCACTCTTTTTCAAAATCATCTTTCTGTTTCAGCCTCCCAAATGCTGAGGATTGTTAGCAAATGAGCGACAGGCCCTGATAATGGTGGGAGCTTAGTTCTTTTCTCTTTCAGACAGGTTCTCACTACATAGACTCTGTTGCCCAGAATTCAGTTTGTAGACCAGCCTGGCTTCTAACTCAGAGATACATGCTTGCCTCTGTCTCTGGAATGCTGGAGTACAGAGATGCATCCCCATGCCTGACTTTCAGTTCGTTTTTTTTTTTTTAATTTTTTTAAATTTTATTTATTATTTCTGTTTGTGTACGAATGTACTGTCTGCATGCAAGTTTGTGCATCCGTGTCGTGCAATGCCGCGGAGGTCAGAAGAGGGTGTCAGACTCCCCTGGAACTGGAGTTCTCCTGGAATTGGAGTTTCAGACGGTTCTCGGCCGCCATGTGGGTGCTGGGGATCGAACCTGGGTCCTCTGTAAGAGCAGTTGGCACTCTT
Source organism: Rhizomys pruinosus (assembly GCA_009823505.1). Classification (NCBI taxonomy): domain Eukaryota; kingdom Metazoa; phylum Chordata; class Mammalia; order Rodentia; family Spalacidae; genus Rhizomys; species Rhizomys pruinosus. The sequence goes on from VZQC01009360.1 coordinate 736,915, forward strand.
AACCGCTAGGCCATCTCTCCAGCCCCTGACTTTCAGTTCTTAATGCAACTCCTTCTGATGTTCATTTTCCTTGAGAAGGTTACAAGGTGAATCAAGTCCTTGCTCTATCTCCTAAACATGCCATGTCAACCAGGACACTTTCAAATAGCATAGGGCTTTTCCCTATCATCAGCTTTGTCAAACCGTTGCCCTGGAACCTTTGCCACCTAGTCCTGAAGGGAGGCCTTACCCTGGTGGTCATTGATCTAAACTGTGTAATATTTTAGAGAGAAAAATCAGAGCCTTGCACTCCTCAGCTTCTCCTTGGAAGAATGGGCAGATTAGCAGTAACTACCACCAGTGTGAGTTGGGTTCACAGTAGGAAACCACAGCTCCAGGCTCACAGGAAGCGGCCACAGCTCCAGATTCACAGGAAGGGACTACAGCCTCAGGTTCACAGGAGGGGATGGCAGGTCCAGGTTCACAGGAGGGGACCACAGGTCCAGGTTCACAGGAGGGGACCAGAGGTCCAGGTTCATAAGAGCGGACTACAGGTCCAGGTTCATAGGAGCGGACCACAGCTCCAGGGTCAAAGGAGGAGACCACTGCTCCATGTTCAGAGGAATTGACCACAGCCCCAAGTTCACAGGAGTTGACCACAGCTCCAGGAATGCTTTTATTTCTTTCTTTAATTCTTCCTTGACCCATTCATTATTCAGTAGTGTGCTGTTTACTCTCTATGTGTTCTTGTAGGTAGTAGGGTTTATCCTAGTGTTGATATTGAGCTTTAGTGTACAGAGGTCTGATAGAATGCATGAAATTACTTAAATCTTTTTGCATTTGTTGAGTTTTTTTCTGTGTCCCAGTATGTGATCAGTTTTGGAGAATGTTCTGTGGAGTGCCGAGTAGAAAGTACATTCTCTCGTGTTTGGGTGGAATATTCAGTAGATGGCTGTAACGTCTATTTGGTGCATTGTATGGTTCAGTTCAGATGTTTCTCTGTTTATTCTTTGTCCAGTTGACCTGTCCAAAGGGGTCAGTGGGGTATTAAAGTCCCCTACTGTTAGTGTGCTGGGATTAGTCTGTGCCTCGAGGTTTTGCAGAATTCGTTTATAAAGTTCGGTGCACCAGAGTTTGGTGCACCAGAGTTTGGTATACATATATATTCATGATCATGAAATCTTCGTGGTTAATTGTTCCTTTGATAAGGATGCAATGACCTTTTTTGTCTCTTCTGATTAGTTTTACTTTGAGGTCTATTTTGTCTGATATTATAATAACAACTCCTACTTGCTTTTTGGTACCATTTGCTTGGATTTTTTTCCATCCTTTCACTTTATGTTGGTGCCTGCCTATCCTTGAGGGTGAGATGGGTTTCTTGTAGAAAGCATATAAATGGGTTCTGTTTCCTAACCCATTCTCTCAGTCTATGTCTTTTGATTGGTGAGTTTAGACCATTAATATTTAAGGTTATTGAGAGATGTGTGTTGCTTCATTTCACTTTATTTTCTGTTTGCATTCTTTGTCTAGGTTTGTATTTTCACAGTTATATTTTTATTAATTACTCTCTCTAGCTGCTTGGGGATAATTGTCTCTTTCCTCTGACCTTTGAATTGCTTTGAGTATTTTCTGAAGGGTTGGTTTTATGGACATGAATTCTTTCATCCTTTTTTATGTCATGAAAGATTTTTCTTTCTCCTTCAACTATAAGTGACATTTTTACTGGGTATAGTAATCTGGGTTGGCATCTATAGTTGTTTAGTGCTGGAAATACTTTGGTACACATTCTTCTGGCTTTCATCATTTGCACTGAAAAGTCAGCTGTAATTCTGATGGGTTTCCCTTTATATGTAATTTGTTTTTCTCTTGTGGCCTTGAGTATTTTGTCTTTGTTTGTGGCATCTAGCATTTTAACTACGATATGGCATGGGGAGTTTTTTTTCTGATCTTGTCTATTTTGTGTTCTATGTGCTCCTTCTATTTGTATGGGTTTGTCATTTTTCAGTTTGGGGAAATTTTCTTCTATTATTCAATGCTGGCCAATCTTTATTGAGACTTTCTTCTTCATTTGTGTTTAGGTTTCCTTCAAATATCTGTTTCAATAGTGACTTTGTGATCATGTGTTACTTTGATTTGTGCCTCTGTTAAATATCTTTAAGTGCTGATTTTTATAAGGTAAATTTTGGGGCTGGAGAAATGGCTCAGTTGTTAAGAGCACCAACTGCTCTTGCAGGGGACCCAGGTTCAATTCCCAGCACCCACATGGTGGCTAAGAACTGTCTTTAAGTTGGGCATGATGATGCACACCTTTAATACTAGCACTCAGGAGGCAGAGGCAGGCAATCTCTGTGAGCTCAAGGCCAGCCTGGTCTATGTAGTGAGTTCCAGGACAGCCTAAGCTACAGGGATACCTTATCTCAAAAAGACTAAATAAATAAATAAATAAATAAATAAATAAATAAATAAATAGATAAATAAAATAAAATAAAAACAAATTTGTTGTGCTAAAATGTATCATCCTACACTTTCCTGCCTTTAAGACTTTTGCTGAAAGGTTGATGCTGTTCTCATGGGTTTGCATTTTGTGAGTTGGTATTTTTGTCCTGAAGTCTTTAATATTTGTTTTTGTTCTGTATTTTTATTATTTTGGTTATTGTGTATGGGGAGGTTCTTGTTTCTTTATGTCTATTTGGAGGTTCTAAATGTCTCTTGTGTTTGGATGTTCATTTCATTCTTTAGGTTTGGAAAATTTTCTGCTATAATTTCATTGAATAGATTTTTTTGTATCTTTAGTTCCAATCTTTCTTCTGGCTTCTAATTTCTTTTAAAAATTTAAAACTTTATTTAATTTGAGTGTTATGCCTGCCTGAATGTAAGTGCACCCATGTCATGCCATGCCTATGGAGGACAGAAGAGGGTATCCAATCCCCCTGGAACTGGAATTATGGATGGTGGTTAGCTGCCCTGTGGGCCTTGGAATTCAACCTGGGTCTTCTGCAAGAGCATCCAGTACTCTTAACAGCTTAATATCAACACCAGAAAGAGCCCTACTAGCTACAAGAACACATGGAGACTAGAATTAACCTACCACTTATTTTCAGACTTTGTAATTGTGGTATATGGGAGGAGGGTATGTATGCACACTTTAGAGTAATATAAAATTAAAGGGGGAAAATGTGAATGCTTAAAATATTTTGGAATTAACATACAGTTTATTCTTGGGGGTCATAATTTTGATACATATCTAGGCATATGTTGCAGGGGAAGGAACAACAACAAAATAAATACTGGGTCAAGGAACTGACTGATACAATTAAATTCTGCCCAAAACAACAAGCCTCTGCAGTGAAAAACTTTGGAAAGACTGAGAGAAAGATGCAAGCCATGTATCACAGAAGGCATGAACTGGGGTCAGGTTGGGGGGCAAGGAGAGGGGAATGTGTCTGAATTGGAATGAAAGATAAGGTATGAAATACACAAATCACCAATAAAAATAGTTTTTAGAAAAAGAAAACAGAAAAAGCACAAATAAATGACTTAACATTGCAAACTAAAAACACTTGAGGGACAACAAAAAATGAATCCTAAACCTGGCAGACAGGAAGAAAGAACAAGAATTAGAGTGGAAATCAATGAAATAGAGACAAAAAAAAACATGGCCATCTCAATTGATGTGGAAAAGGCCTTTGACAAAATTCAACATGCCTTCATTTTTAAAGTCCTAGAGGGAATTGGACTGGAGGAAACGTTCCTCAACATAATTAAAGCCATATACAACAAACCAAACAGCCAACATTATCATAAGTGGGGAAAAAATGGAAGTGTTCCCCTTAAAATCAGGAACCCAGCAAGGCTGTCCCCTATCCCCACTCATTTTCAATATAGTTCTTGAAATGTTTGTGAGCATATTTTCTCTATATAGCATTCTTGGCTACCAGATGTTTTCCTTTTATCACCTTAAAGGTATAACTATTTTATATTCTCACTTTTATTATGATGAAAAGTTTCCAGTATATAAATGCAGGAGCATTTTTGAGTCCCCCAGAATCTGTGTAATGTGCAGAGTGGAGGGACTCTATCCTGTTCAGCTTTCCTGAGTGACTGGGTCTCCATGCATGCTAACCCTCTGTACTTGCTGTCATTTATGAGAAATAAATCTAGTTGTCCCAACTTGTGTGCACCTTGTACACCTCTAGACTTATGCAGGTAATAGTGTTCAGAGGCTCTTTTCCTCCTCTACAGCTGTCCATGTAGTATTAAGACTGCCATGGACCCTAGGTCTGCTGTAAGCCTGACAGAATTAAGAACATTTGCACCAACAGTGATCAAGAATTCCTTGTTTTCTGACTTTTTGATAATAGCTGTTGTAATATGTGTGTGTGTGTGTGTGTGAGAGAGAGAGAGAGAGAGAGAGAGAGAGAGATTATTATGGATTTGACTTGCATTTCTCTGCCAAATATTGATATGAAATACATTTTCATATCCTATTGGCCATTTTTGTGTACTTTAAAGAAAATAATATTTAGATCTTATGCCTTTTAAAGATGGAGTTACTTATTTTTGGCTGTTATGTTATATGGTGATATTCCATATATGTTGCATTTTTAATGCTGAAGAACATTCCATTTATCAATACGATGCTGTTGAGTTATTCATTGTACTGTTATGAATTATTTGGGATGTTTCTTTTGGAGTTTGTTATGAATAGTACTGCTGTGAATATTCTTATCAACAGTCATATGTACTGTATGAATTTTATTTTTGGTGCACTGATAAATAATTAGCATCACAACTCAAGGTTTCTTTGCAAAATATTAAGATGCAAGTTTTGTAATTTTGCAAGATGCTAACTGAGATGATAGATTGGAGGAATTAAATTATTAGTGTGTCTCCCTAAATGTTATATCATACACTATAATATTTTGAATAGTGAAGAGATTAACTTATAATTTCTTACTGAAGTCTCATCAATTTTATCTTTATTCATTTCAATATATATCCTTATTTAAAGTAGAATTTACTATGAATCATGTTAGATATTAAATAGAACTTAAATATAATAAACTTTGAATGTCAATTTTACAAATATGAAACCTCTTTACAACATCGTTAATATGATAGGTACAATGTTATTGGGAAGATTATTTATATTTTTATACAAACGTTAACATGGGTACGAAAAAATTTTAAGGTAAAGAGTTGGTGTGTAATAGAGATATGGTTGCTTGAACTTCTTTTTTTTTTTTTTTTTTTTTGGTCTTCTTGAGACAGGGTTTCCCTGAAGCCCCAGCTATCCTGGAAAGGTTCTTCTTAAAAGCAATTCAAAAACCATTCATTGTTTAGATTAGAATGCAAAAGATCATGAGAAGAATGAATTTACCACTTCTGTAATGAAACACATGTGCATTATCCCAATAAAACAATTTCATCTGACTTAGTCACTGTTAGAATAGCTTGTATTATAATTCAGAAAACAGTATGTGTGTAAACAATATTATTGTAGATACTGTGTTCTGCAAATGTAAAACTAATGGTAAATAAAACTCTTCAGAAAGTATGGTTGCCTTTCAAATTATTTGGCATCATTTTCTTTTGAGTAAACAGAAATTAGTAAATGGAAATGAAGCTTATAAGAAGAGGATTACAAAGGGCTTGGAGACCATCTCTCCAGGATAGCTTAACACCTACACATTTTCATGAGACAAGTACTGTCCTTTTAAAATGATCTTATTTCTTCCAATTGCTTGAGTTTTGCACCACCTGATGTGACTCAGAGTTGGGACAAAAGTATAAACAAATTTGAAGGATATTCATTAGAATACTGAACTCATCCATCAGCCCTATTGACAAGGTCTGAGACAAAGCATTTTCCCTGGCACCAAACTTGTTCTGAGATTTTCCTGTGGCTGTAATGTAGCACACCTGACAGATGTGTGAGTCATTTAACACAACAGGGGGTATTCATAAACACCACTGGCATTCAGCATCATAGGGATTATTTTTCTTTTGTCTGCCTGAAGTTATATGGCCTGTAATCAATAAAGGATTAATTTAATATCTAGACAAATTATATGATATGATATCATTTTCAAGTAGTATTTGTTTTGCCTGTAAAGATCACAACATCACCGGAAGCTGAGGTACTTTTTACTGTATGTAAGCAGGCTACAGATGCAGAAGTAACATGACCTGGTTTTCCAAAAGAAAACATTAAAGATGATTTACTCATAGAGAAAGATAACACGTCATCTGTATACATTTTTATAACTTGCATAAAGACTTCAGAGGCTTTAGTAAGTCCATATTAATTTTTGCATTTAATGTGGTGGAGATGAAGCAACACCTACAAGAACACTGTTTTAAATTATCAATAACGATGGTCTAAAATCAGAAAAAAAAAAACAGAAATGAATATACACCATCTGTAGTTTTTCAAATTATATCATAAATCCCAAAGGATGGAGATGGATGCTATTAATTTAAATGTCATGTTTGCTTTGAAGGAAGTGCAGCAATTTTAAACTTGGCTTTATTAAGGTTTCTTTTTTAGCTCAAGTTTCTCTTTTGGTAAATAGCAATTGGAGCAAATGTGCACTGAAGGTTTATTCAGGCTCTTCAGGGAGCAGTAACAGGCAGGGGGCACAATCTTTTTAAAATAGCATTTTATTGCATTCATCAATTATCACATAATCAAAATTTTCTCATAATATACAACTATACAGGGAGTTCAGAAATAGGAAAATTAACAGTACCTAAAGAACAAATAAATCCAATGATTGAAACATGGTGCTCCCTTGGAATATATAACTCATTTTGTTATAAGAAAAGATTTCTTAGATAACCTTATAGCTTTGTTTTACACAGGTTGTAGCCTTTCCCCTTTAGTTTTAAGTTTTAGTGATTTGTTGGGTGCAGCTACAGCTGCAGATGCAGAAACTGTTTCATCTTAGAAATCAACCAGCAATTACCATTTATATGATAAGCTAAGTCTCTATAAAGTTAATGAAAACATTTTAAGACTATACCTAAATACAGAGAACAGTTAGGAATTCAGAAAAACACACATGTTGGAAAGCAGAAATTAATCTAGTGATGTCTTTTTCTGGTAATTACAGGGAACTAATGTTCATAACACTCAGATCCAGACCTCTGCATGTCCAGGCTTACCTTCAAAATTTTGGCCCATTTACAGTACTATTTTTTTGGCTAGCTTCAGGATTAAATTCCTTTGGAAAAGAAATTCTTAAATGCAGCATGATCTATAAATTTATAAGTAAAGCTTTAATTTTATTTTAAACATGGAAGAGGAGTGAGCATAGCTTTGAAATGATTTAAATAGTTATAAAGTGGCTACTGAATAAAACTAGTTCCTTTCACTGCAAAGACATTCCTTCAAGTGTCAGCTCAGCATCCATTTCTTGAGTAAGGCCTCACACATACCACTGAACTGGCAGTGCTTCCAGAGGAACAGGTAGGAATGCTTTTTAATAAAGAGAGAGGTGCACATTCCCATTTAATTTTGAATACGTGATTATTATCTGTCTCTTCTACTTATTTATAAATTTTACAGTCAAAAGGATTGTGTATTTGTTTCATCCTGAAATTTGGGGCTCAGTGTATATTGAGTATGCATTTTATTTGAGCATTTAATTAAGATGAGTGTATATTAAGTTATTGTACACAAAAGACATTTTTTTGATGGGACCAATCTGTGCAGGTCTTTTTTTGTAAGCCAATGTTTTACTGAAGCTCTGTGCATTTCATACAAATCAAATTAGCAGGTTTTTAAAACTATTTTTATTACTTGTTTGAGAATGTCATACAACGTATTTTGATCATATCATATTCACCCCCAACTCCTTCCCTTCCCTGCTCTCAGGTCCACCCTGTCTTCGTCACTTTCTGTTGCTATGCTAAAACACCATGGCCAAGGCAACTTATAGAAGGAAGAATTTGTTTGGGTTTAGGATTGCAGGGGGATAAGTGTCCATTGGGGTGGAGCAGGCACAGCAGGAGGAGGCACAGCAGGAGGTGGCCAGAGCGGAAAGTTGAGAGCTCACATCTTCAAGCACTTGCAGGAAGAGAGCAAGCCAGAATGGGTAAAAAGGTTAGGAACCCCTAAAACCAGACCCCAGTGACGTGCTTCCTCCCACAAGGCCACAGGTTCTAAGGATTCCAGGACAGCCTCAAACAGCAGCACCAACTGGGGACCATAAGCCTTCAAATACTTGAGTGTAGGAGGAGACACTTCTAATTCAAACTAACATACTTCCATAGTCTTCCAACTTCATATCCTCTTTTTAACATTTTAATAGGCCATTGACTCAGATTTATACCTCTGGGTGTGGGACCAACCACTGTATGTGGTCAGCTTACCAGGAGACACACTGAACTGGTTATTTCTTGTCAACTCAACACAAACCTAGCCATATGTAAGACAAGGGACTGTCTACTGAGGACTTACCCAGATTGGATAGGCCTGTGAGCACTGTCTGTGGGGGATAATTTTTTCTTTTTAAAAAGTTTTTTTTTTGGTTAATTTTGAGACAGGGTCACCCTTGAGTCCCAGCTGGCCTGGAGCTCACCATCCCTGGGCAGGTGGGCCGAGGCTGTATAAGAAATGTACCTGAGCAAGCCAGTAGAAGTAAGCCAGTAGCAGCATTTCTCCATGGTCTTTGCTTTGGCTCCTGCCTCCAGGTTCCTGCCTTGGCTTCCCCTGATGATGGACAGTAACCTGTAAATCAAACAAACCCTTTCTTCCCCAAGTTGGTTTTGGTCAGTGTTTTATCGCAACAAGGAAAGGCAAACTAGGAATACACTTTTCAAGAAAACTGAGTCCCCCTCCTAAGAAGCCATCATCTGTCTGTAGCTTCTCAGTTAAAGATGAGATCTCATAAACTCCTTCCCATTCCATGCTAGAATGTTTACTAACTTGATCTTGTGCAACCACAACTGCTTTGAATTCACGGGTGCTGTGGTCTTGTCATGTCCTGAAGACAGTTTTGCTCTGGTACTCCCTAACCCCTACCTCTTGTATCACCTCTTGTAATGGTCCTTGGGCCTTGTTGGGAAATGTGATATAGATGCAGCACTTGTGGTTGAGCAGTCCACAGTCACTTATTCTCTGCACTTTGCCAGTTATAGTTGTGTAGGTCTTCTTCAGGCTCTGGGTTAAATAATGTAAATAATATTAACAGCACTCTATTATTATTCATCACTGTAGAGTATAATTTCCCAGTGTTGATCTCAATACTGCTTGATGTTGTAGTATTTTCTTTGATGCCCCCTCCTCTCTGTATGTCAACGACCTCCATTGGTGTCAAGAGAGGGTGCTGAAATATTTTGAGCCTTCAAAAGTTATTGCACACAAGCCCTCAGGTTGGTTAGAAGGACCCCAAGACATCTTGGGTAGGCATCTCCTAGTAGAGGCCCACATCCTGTCTGATGAGCTGACCCACTCCTCACACCTGTCATCTCAGGTTGAAGTCTTTCTGATCCTGCCTTTGATGGTCACTAAAAATATCTCACATTCCACTTTCTCTGCCCTCTCCCATCAGTGAGGTGACTTACCCCTATTTTTCCAAAGAAATGTCAGTAGAATTATCTATTTCTTCCTGTAGCATCTTTCTAAATTTATTACCTTGGTTGTAAAGAGCTTTAAAAAATCTTTTAAAATTTGTTCATAAAATGAAAACAAATCAAATACTGTTTATGTCTTTTTGAATCTTAAACTTTCTAAGATATTAACATATTAATTAGAGGCTGCAGAGATGGTTCAGCAGCTAAGAGAACTGACTGCTCTTGCATAGGACCCACGTTCAAATTCCAGCATCCACATGGCGGCTAACAACTGTCAATAACTCCAGTTTCAGGGGAATCTGATACCCTCTTCTGACCCTCATGGATGTTTCGTGACATGAGTGCACTTACATACATGTAGGCTATATACTCATAGACATAAAAATATTAAATACAATATTAAAATATTAATATTAGAAAAATCCTAATCGGAAATTGGGGAAATCTAAATTTCTTTCTATTCAACAATGAAGCATTTAGTATACCGAGATACATTTTGATTATATAGTAGAAAAGAGAAAAGAACATAGATTAATATTACAATTTATTCTTTTATTTTTTAATTTATTTTTTTATTTTTTAAGGGATTCTACAATATAATGACACAGTTGTTTGCAGATAACATTGATGTTACTCAGTATGTCATACAATTAGGTAATTGGTGCATTTTGCAAGTATCTATGTTCAAATTTTGAACAACCCAAGGTTCCCATAAACCAGTTGGAGAAGCTTGTATGCACAGGCATGTTGATCAATCAGGAGTCCAGACTATATTCCTGTAGTCTCATGATTCACCCCTATCTCTCCACGGCCCTTACAATCTACCACGCCTCCTCTTCCGCAGTTTGTTCCCTGGGCTTTGGGAAAGGGGCACAAGTGGGTGAGAAGAAAACAGTCTAATTTCTTTAGAGTTGTCATTTTGGACTCCAGTCTGTTCAGGTTGTTTCCCTTCATGGATTGACAGCTTTCCCAGTGATACCCTTTTTAGTCATACTAACAAAGCACAAGCTATTGGATGTACAGGCATTTAAGCAGTACCAATTATTATGTCAAGCTAAGCTGTGAGCATAGACACAGAGGCTTGGATGGTATGCTAATCCGCAAACTGTGGTTTCTCTATAAAGGGTGACAAGTTCTTATTGTGGCTTATAACATCGCCTAACCACTAGAAGACATAAGCTTGTGAGTTATTCCTCCAAGGAGAGAGCTAATAGCCAAATAGATTTGGGATATATACAGACACTTGGCTGCCACTGTTGCACAGTGTCTCCAGGCTGTTGAGGTGTAGCTGATATTGACGGAGGAGTCTTGCTTGTCTCAGGGAGACCAATATTTTGCTGTATTGCTTTAGTGGCCTTTGGTAACGCTCTCTAGCATTTCAGAGGCCAGTTGTACAATTTATTCTTTTGGTACATTATTATTATTATTATTATTATCAAATTTTAGCAAAAGATAATCAACTAAAATAAAATAGTATCAAAATGTGGTTATTTAGCTACTAGCTGCAGCCCAGAATTGTGGCTACAATGTAGCTGAAGGATCTTTGCACACACTGCTTTCTTTGACTTTGCCTGGCAGTAGGCACTTGAAACATAGTGGTGTTCCAAATCAGTAAACATGTTAATAAGCCAAGATTTGTCCAGGATAGTGAAAGAAAACCCCACAACTTAAGACTCTTCTGGCTATGAAATAGGAATTAGTAAAATGCTACAAATGCTAACAGTGGCTGAACATTAATGCCCTCAGTAGGTCAGAGTGTTCCTGATGCCTGTGAGAGATTTCAAAAAAGGGATAAAGTTCTGCATGAGAAGGGAGCAGGGCAGGCATCTCACTCCTGCTTGCATACTCTGTGGTGGAGTGGCTTAAGGTTTATAATGCCAGTTAAGTGGATTTATGGATTACACTCTCATTCTAAATAAAATAATCCTCACAAAATGGGCACAGGTCATAAAAAGTTTCCTTACAAATATTTAAGATGAAGACATTTTAATACCATTATTTCAAGCAGACACAAGTGACAAGAAGAAACCAAACTGACATATCATTTGTCGTGTGAGCTCTTTTCATTCATATGAAATAAGACAGTAGGACTTGATCACGAAATTGAGGTTTTTAAAGATTATTTAAATAAGATTTTACATATAATAATCTTTTTAAGGTTACAATTTGTCTTATTCTTTTGGTGTTTTAAGATGTGGGAAAATGGTATCATTTAATGTTGAAAAATAAGCAGGTGCAAATACTCACTTCTAATCAACAGACAATTTGTGTTGCGAATGACATTCCTATCTCACTTTCAATGTGATAATGTTTTCATAACTTTTTGTCATTATTATACAGTTTTTGAAAGGTAAGCCTCACTGTGGATGCACAGTATGTGATTTATTAACTATTAACTATTAATAGTAATGTATACATAAAGTTTATTTTATTAAAATACACAAGTATTTTAATAGGTTGACTAGATGAGTGCATTAAAACAATGCTAGTCCTTCATAAACACTTGTTACTCACCTTAGTCATATTACTACCAGAAAATATATCTTGAAACACTCCAGTGTTTCTTATCCTGGTAACTTTTGGCACCTGGTACTTTTTTGTAATATAGAAGATATAATAATTCACATCTTATCAGAAAAAAAAAGAAGATATAATAATTCTATTTTCAGTTTGCCCTCCACCAAAAATGAAGACAGGAACCATACCTTATACCTTATATTTTAATTCTGAAAAATCAAGTCATATATTTCTCATGTAGAGGGTATTTAAGATAGAAGAATAAATATTCAGAGTGCTGCTCCTCCAGAGCTCACTTATTCTCTGCTAGCTACTAAGAAAAGCCAATCTGGTTCCCACTTGCCCTACTTGGGTCTTGGGCCCTTCCTACTAAGGCTGCCAGAGAGTGTCTAACTATCTGGTTGAAGCACCTTTCCCTTGCTTTGGGAGCAGCTCAGTTACTTAGTTCCAGGGTTCATATATTTTCTGCTTAGCTAGTTAGAACTGGCCCAGCAGATGCCCATCACCCTGACTTGGGCCTAGGCTACTTCTCCTGCTGGAAAGTTTCTGACTGGCTTGCCTAGAATGATCCAGTCCTTCCAATAAACTAAGAATGAACCTGAAGCACATACCAATAAACTGTTCAACCAAGCTACATCAACAATATAAACAGAATCAAAGTACAACTCAACAAAGTTAGGCTTGCATTTCATAATAGACATACAATCAACAAATATGCCCAGGCTACAATGAAAAACACAAATAATATGAAAAATCAAGATAATATATGCCCACTAAATCCTAAGAGACCTATAGAAGTTTTGTACAATGTGAACTACCCAGAGGAACCTCAGGACATAGAATTTAAAAGAATAATAAAAAAGATGATGAAAGAACATAAACAAGTGACAAAGACATCAAAGAAGATAGTGATAAACTCCTGACTGAAGCTCAAGAAAATACAAATATACAGATGAATATAATGACAAAGACAGATCAAGATTTCAGAAGTGATTACAAGAAAGACATTAATATATAAGAAGGCTGCAATGAAGATGGGATTGAAATGACAAGAAAAACGTCTCACCAACACAATGAATAAAATGGAAGATTATTCTTTGAGACCATTATTACTGCATTACCCAGACAAGGAAAGGACAAAGACAAAAATGAAAACCCATATTCCTAAAAAATATAGATGCAAAATTCTCAACAAAATACTTGCAAATTTCATACAGACATACATAAAAAGATCATCCACTATGATCATATTGTGTTTTTTTTCTCAAGATTCAGGGATAGTTCAATACATATAAGTCAATAAACATAATAAATAAATGGACATAAATACAAAAATCACATGATCATCTCAATAGATTCAGAAAAGACATTTGATGAAATTCAACTTACATTCATGATAAAAATCCTATAGGATATTTGACGGGAGGGAATATACTTCAACATAATTAAGAGTATATATAACAAACCCACATCCAAAATTATTCTAAATAAAAAAAAACTGAAGAATTCCCTTTAAAATCAGGAACAAGACAAGGCTGTCCACTCCTTTTTGGTTGGTGCTTGAATCTCTAGCTAGAACAGTATGATGAAATAAGGAAATTGAAGAGGGTACTATTTGGAAAGAGGTTAGATTGTCTTTGTTTGCAGATGACATGCTATTATATGTAAGAGAACACAAAACTCCACCAGAAAGTTCTAGGATGGTCATCACTTTCAGAAAAGTAGAAGAATACAAAATCACTTTACAAGCATCAGTAGTCTGTCTATATAAAAATAAGAAACAGTCAGAGAAAGTGTTCAGTGAGACATTTCCATTCATAGAAGACTCAAAAAGGTAAAATATCCAGGACTAAAACTAACGAAAGACATTAAAGACCTTTTCTTTGAAACTTTTAAATCTTTGAAGAAAGTGACTGAGGAAGATATGTGCAGACAGAAAGCTCTTTGTTGCTTATGGATTGGTAGAATTAGTGTTGTGAAAATGACCATCCTATCAAAAGTAATGAACAGATTCAATCCAATCTAAATCCAAATCCTTGTGACAGTCTTCACAGAAATTTAAAAAAAAATCCATCCTGAACTTTATATGGAAATACAAAAGACCCTGAATAGCCAAAGCAATCTGGAGTACAAAGAACAATGCTGTGAGGAATTACCATACCAGACCTCAAATGATAATACAGAGCTATAGCCATAAAAACAGCATGGTATCAGTACAAAACAGACTTGTAGATCAATGGAACAAATAGAAGAGTCAAACATGAGTACATGAAATTATATCCACCTGATATTTGTAAAGGTACTAAGAACACACAATGGGGGAAAGAAAGCATCTTCAACAAATGATAATGGCATGTAGAAAGTGAAATTAGATCCACAGCTACCACCCTGTACAGTACTCAACTCCACTCCAAATAGATCAAAGACCACATTGTGAAGCCTGAAATACTAAAACTGTGAGAAAAAGCATAGAAATTACCCCATAAGATATAGGTATAGAAAGGGCATTCTAAATTGGACATTATTTGCTTAGGAATTAAGGTTAATGTTCAATAAATGGGATCTCATTAAATTAAAAAGCTTCTGGACAGCAAAGCAAACAGCCAATTGAGTAGAGAAAGCCCACACAGAGGGTGAAATCTTCACCAGCTATGTATCTTACAGACTATTACTATCCGGAATACACAAATAACTCAGAAAACAAAAAGCAAGAAGACAAAAGACCCAATTAAAAATGGGCTTTGGTGACTAAAGACATAGCTCAATGGTTGCTCTTGCAGTCGACTAGAATTCAAATCACTATACCCACATGGCAGCTCACAACCATCTGTAACTTTATTTCCAAGGGATCCCTCTTCTGTACTCCAGGGACATTGAATAACATGGGTACACTTACTTACATGCAGGCTTAATATTAAAACACATAAAACAAGTAAAAATAATAAGTAAAAACTTAATGGGCTATTGATATGAACAGGGATTTTTCAGAAGAAATGAAAACAAGTAGGAAACACCATTAAATTGTTCAACATCTTTCAAAACAAAAAAACAGAAAGATGCAGAAAAGTTACGGCAGAATGCATGATCTGGGATGGGTAGGGGTGGGGTGGGGGGAAGGGAAGGGGATATATGCCTGAACTGAATTGGAAAATGATGTATGAAATACACAAAGCATCAATAAAAAAAATAAATTAATTAAAAAAAAGAAAAACCATGATTACACCCACTGTTTTCCAAATGAAAAATAAAAAAAGAAATGTTCAGGAGAGGACCAAGTTGGAGCAGGGCTTGGGGACCACATTTTTCTGTGGGGTGATATTAAGGCCAGCAGGCTCTCCTCCTAGTCCTTCCCTGTCCTCAAGCTGGTTCAGATCTTAGAGTAGATCACACTTTTTTCTCCATTTTCAGATATATGTGTTGTGTGCATGTGTATATATTTGCTTATGTGTGGCACACAAGTGTGTGTGTGTGTGTGTGTGTGTGTGTGTGTGTGTGAAGTGAATGTGGGTCCATGGACATGTTTAGACCTGACCTAATATCACGAATCATTGTTCTTCTATACTATTCAATGAAACAGGGGCTCTTAATCAAACCCACTGTTATAAAATGACTAGTTTCTTGAGGCAGCTTGCTCTGGAGGTCCCTTGGAAGGCAAGCATCACCGGGAGGGGGTGCCATGCCCACCCAGCATTTACTTGGATTATAGTGATCCAAACATGGGATTCATCCTTGTATGATACCTGTTTTAACCACTAAGCCATCTCCTCAGCCACACACTTCTTATTATACCCAGAATGTGCTTTCCATACATCCAATAGGAGCCACGACTTGTTTTTCATTTGCATTATAAAGATTTTTATTTAAATGTTATGTCCAGATAGAGATTCTCCAAACTACCACTCCTCCTCCAAATATGGGCAATGTGTCTCATCTACCTCCCCAAAATACATCTTCCATTTTCAATATCACAAAACAGTAGTTCCATTACTTTCTATTTGTTTGTCAGACTTTCAGGGCCAGTTTCAGACTTATAACTTTATCTTGGTATCCATTAAAATTCTTTCTGTAGAGTAGATGATCTGTAAATATTTTCCAATAAGTGTTGAATGTTGAATGATGTATATGGTATCATTCACAAAACAGATCAAATTTTAATGTGATGACAACTAACCTAATTTAAATGAAGAATTTGAATTTTATCAATGTTTGTCCTTACTTTTGATGACTTCGCCACATTGGAATATGTTTTTGGCCATCTGGAGTATTCCTATAATTATCTAAAGCAATTTGTTAGCATGGATGCCATCTGCAAATTGCAGCCATGCCATCTTTTTCCAACTTATCACAAAATATTGAGATCTGAGAAAGCCTCAATTTCTAAGAGTTTGATTAATGCAAGCACAATTTCTTCTAATTATATTTACTCATGAGTATTTTAATGCTCTAAAAGCAAAGTTTTTCCACTTCATGATTTATTTCATCTGGTGAGGATGGTTCACTACCAGCAAGTTAATTAACATTTGCCATCCTTTGCACACAACTCCACCTCATCCCATTCTTTTGAGGCCATTTTCAAGTCAGTTGTTACTTTTAAAATTCCTTTACAAAACTCTGTCCTTTTATAATATATTACTATTATCATGGAAGTTCTGTGATGTAAAAAGTTTTCAGTAACTCCACTTATTAGCTATTGAACTAGGTTTCAAAATATAAGGCAGAAGAAAATTTCTTGCCAAATAAACCCTTGTATCTCCATTATATGACAGGGTTGTGTGTGTATGTGTGTGTGTGTGTGTGTGTGTGTGTGTGTGTGTCTGTGCATGTGGCTGGGTCCTTGCAAGGTGATATACCTTCACAAAATGGAATAGATACTAGATTTATTAATATTGGAATTTTATGAAGAGAGTAAAGTGAGCAATTGTGTGGGAAGAGTATGGCAGGAAGTTTCAAACAATAGCTATGGGACAAGAAACTCTGGAAATGGACAAAGATGAAGATACTTTCTGAATATTTGTTGTTTTTCTGGATTGTAGTACTCTCATTCTTCACCACTCCCCAGAAAACATTAATCAGTACATTGAACCAAATGATACAGTATGGTACAACTAGTATCTCTCCTAGCTGAAAGCTCAAGTCAAAGTTTCCATGTCAACAATCAATAGTAACATAAGCTGGGGCTGGTGGTGTGTACATTTAATTCCAGTCAGGAGGCAGAGGCAGGCACATCTCTTTGAGATGGAGGCTAGCTTGGTTTACCTAGTTCCAGTTCAGCTGGTGCTACAGAGAGACTTGACATTAAAAAACATCAGTCGTAACTTTTCTTTCAATAGCTGTTCAATAATGAAAGAACTGTTCCCTTTTATGATTCCCTTTTATGAATGAAACCACTGTCTGATCTGATCAATCTATGACCATTTGTTTCCAATAGTTTCAAAATATGGCTATTTCAGTTTCTTTTATTAATAAAATATTTTATTGGTGTTTTGTGTGTTTCATACATCATTTCTCAGTCCAACTTAGACATACTCCCCTTTCCATGCCTCCCACCCCACCCCAGTTTGTGCATTCTGCCATACATGTCTTGCATCTTAAAATTTTTCTCTGCAGATGTTTATTGTTTGGGCAGAAGTTAACTGTTTCAGTCAGTTCTTTGATCCAGTCTTTTTGTTGTTGTTGTTCCCTCCCATTTGTATTGCTCCAAAGTATGGCTATACATATGTCATATATATATATATATATATAAATATATATAACATTATTATATATATTAAATTATGACCTCTGAAAATAAACTGTATGCTAATTCTAAAATATTTTTAGGAGTTCACATTTCTCCCTTTAATTTTATATTACTCTAATGTATGAATACATTACTCCACACATATACCACAATTACAAAGTCTATAATTCTGCAATTAAATGTGGCTAGTACCATGAAGTAATCCAACTTTGAATCTAATTTAAAATTGGACTTCTCATCAGCAGAAGGGTTTTCAGGTAGAAGAGGAAGGATTTTCCTCTCTGATTTTCGCTCTTCATAAAATTCTTTGTCACCTTCAGTAAAACCCATTTTATTGAGATTCTCAGCCCTGCTAAAACAGAGTTGGAAATACCAGAAACAGAGTTGGAAATACCAGCTCCTGGACTCTGCCTGGTGGAGGTTTTCTGTATCTTCACACTGCTTCTTGGTTGATTTCTCTCTTTCTCTCTCTCTCTCTCTCTCTCTCTCTCTCTCTCTCTCTCTCTCCCCCCCCTCTCACAGATTTGAGCTCTAAAGAATTATGTGACTTACAGTTTCTTTCAGTAAAATAAGCACTTTTGCTTCTTGTTGATCAAATATAACTGAAATTCTTTGCACTTCTTTCATCCAGAAGCATGATCTACTTAGCTATTCTGGGAATATGGGTTGCTTGTGGCTTGTTTTGGTACAGTAGAATGCATTGAAGATGATATTATTTAAAATTTATCATGTGTAGAAGCTCAACATAAAAGAGAACTTAGAGTGGCTGGGTTGGTCATTTCCACACTTTTTGTTGTATTGAGGTTAGAGAAATATGAGTGAAGATTTCTTTTTTATTTTCTTTTTCTTTCATTCTTTTGGGGGGGGGCGGTGCTTTTTTGAGACATGGTCTGTAGCCCCAGCTGGCCTGGAACTTGCTCTGTAGACCATGATGGGCTTGAACTCACAGAGATCCTCCTGCCTTTGCCTTCTGAGTGCTGGAATTAAAGGCAGGTAACACCACACCCAAAAAGTGAGGATTTCATTTTTTTTTTCCCTTTTATGTGCATTTATTTTATGCTCAATTTATTCCGTTGCCATACGTTTTTGTTTCTTCGGTTTCTTCTGGGATATCTTTTTCTTCCATGCAACCTCCTCTTCAGGCTTAGGAACAATTTGTTCCTTTTCACTGAGGATCATTTCAATGTGGCATGGGGAGCTCATGTATAAATTAATCTGGTTAATCTGACCCTGAGCTCTGTAAATTCTGTGGTGCATCTTGGGTGATTTGTTCACCTGGATATGCTCAATGACTAGGGAGACTACATCTAAACCCTTAAATTGAGCATTCTCTCTGCATTTTTAAGCATGTGCAGCAAAAATTCAGCACTCTTTTTGGTCCACCAACCTTGTGTCCAGCCCCATTATATGGCCTGGGTACAGCTACCAACTCCACCATTATACTGCCAGAATGGAATACACTGCTTCTCTTTTTATTTTTTCATGCACTGCTTCTTTAAAGTGACGTCTTTCAGATATTTGGTGGCTTTTCATATATGTATAACTTTGATGGCCTGGGAAGTTCCATGGGTGTTGTAGGGTTAGGCTGCTTACAGGAAGAGGAGGATTTTTTATACTAGTCTGACCCATTCAGGTTGCCTGAGGACCAAAGTATCCCACATGAGTGGTTTCAGTTGGGACTGTCGGAACTGTTCTTTCAATTCACAGAATGGGGTAGAAATAATAAATTGTTTTGAGCCATAGTTTGGGGTCTTTACAGAGTAATAGATCATTGATATATCACATCAGAAAGCATCTATGAGTTCCACAAAGGTTTTGTTTACATTCTTTGAGAATTTACAAGTTAATTAAGTGCTTCATTTTTTGGTCTGGTTCTGTTATCTTATACTTGAATTAAAATATCAATTTTAACAATTGTTAGGTAAAAGTGAACAGTTCTTTTGAGTTACCAGCTCTTTAGTTATATTTATTTTAGAAGTATTCTAATGGGTCAGTCAAGATGCAAAACAGAGTTATGCTAGACATTGTGAAGTCATCACATACTCTCCTAAAGAAATTATCTCTGAATGGACCCGGAGACTGAATTGTATCTCTATTTTAGTTGATTTGTCTCTTTCGCATTGGATGAAAACCATTCATTGGATCGCTCAGTCTTCTATCTCAGTTACCATTAACATGATACAGCCTAGAGTCACCCAAAGAGTCTCAATTGATCAACTAGTTTTATAAAATTGATCTGCTGCCATGTCTGTGAGGAATTGTCTTGACTTTTAATTGATGTAAAAGGCCTGGTCTTCTGTGAGTGGGACCATTTCATAAGCAGGTGGTCATATACCAGATAGAGGCAGAGGTATTTTTTATAGTAAAGTTATTTTTTTATTATATATATTTTTGTACAAGATTATAAAATCTAGACCAGTGTCCCCCACCCTATCCCCCCACCCCACCAGAGCTCATGTATTCTGCCAGACATGTTTTTCATCTCTTTCTCAGTCTTTTTCAAAATTCTCCATGTGGAAGTTGACTGTTTGGAGCAGAAGTCCACTGTTTCAGTCAGTTCTTTGATGCAGTCCTTTCTGTTGTTGTTATTGTTGTTTCCAATATGCATCACTCCCAACTACTTGGACAAAAGCTCAAGGGGCTGTGCACAAGAAATACTTACAACTAGGTAATTGGCACTAGCATCCACAGATGAGGGATACCATTCTTCATTTGTTTTTCTGGAACTATGTTACTTCACTCAGCATGATGTCTTCGAGCCCCAGCCATTTTCCTGCAAAGCTCATGATGTCATGTTTCTTTACTGCTGCATAGAACTCCATTGTGTAGATGTACCACATTTTCTCTATCCACTCGTCAGTTGAGGGATCATTTGGGTTGGTTACAGCTCCTTGCTATTGTGAAGAGAGCTGAAATAAACATGGCTGTGCATGTATCTCTGCAGTGGGATGAGACTTGTGGGTACATGCCCAGAAGTGGTATGGCTGGGTCGGGTGGCAAGTTCATTCCAAGTCTCCCAAGGGTTCTCCACACTGCTTTCCATAGTGGCTGTATGAGTTTACATTCCCACCAGCAGTGGATGAGTGTTCCTCTTTCCCCACAACCTCTCCAGCACTTGGTATCATTTATTTTCTTGATCCTAGCCAGTCTTATTGGAGTAAGATGATATCTTAGAGTGGTTTTGATTTGCATTTCCTTAATGATTAGTGATGTTGAACACTTATTAAGATGTTTCTCAGCCATCACTAATTCCTCACTTGTGAAGTCTCCTGTTCAGCTCTTTGCTCCATCTATTGAGTGGGTCATTTGTTTTAAACCCATACCTCTTGCCCTGTAAAAAAGCCAACTCCAGATGGATTAAAGACCTCAATGTGAAACCCCAAACTCTGAAGGTGATAGAAGAAAAAGTTGGCAGCAGACTACAAGACATAGGTGAAGGAAAAGACTTCCTAAATCAGACAGCAGCTGCGCAAGAATTAAGGTTGGCAATTGACAAATGAGACCTCATTAATCCCAAAAGCTTCTTGTACATCAAAAGAAACAATCAAGGAAGTGAAGAAAAATCCCACAGATTTCCAGAATATATAAACTACTCAAAAAACAAAGAAGAAAGAAAACGCCGGGCGTGGTGGCGCACGCCTTTAATCCTAGCACTCGGGAGGCAGAGGCAGGCGGATCTTTGTGAGTTCAAGGCCTGCCTGGTCTACAGAGTGAGTTCCAGGACAGCTGGGCTGCAGGGAGACCCTGTCTCGAAAAGACAAAAAAAAAAAAAAAAAAAAAAAAAAAAGAAGAAAAAAACAAATGACCCAATCAATAGAGGCAGAGGTTTTATAAGAAGAGTAGCTATGCATAAGTGTAAGCAAGTAAACCACCAAGCAGCATTATTGTGGTGTCTACTTCAAGTTCCTGCCCAAGTTCCTACCCTGGCCTATCCTAGCAAAGATGGGACTGTGCACCTGGCACTTGTGGAGGTACAGAGCCTAAAATATATCCCTTTTCATCTATCAGGAATTGCTTTTTTGGGCATTTGGAGTGCTCTCTTGGTCACAGGTCCACATATAAATAAAACTTGGGAATCTCAGTTCCTTCTTTCTTATTAGGGAGAAAATACCCAAGTCAGGGACACATACAGCCAATCATCACACCAGCAGCTGCTCCTCTTATATCAGAGAAAGTCCTATAGATATAATAAGAAGCTGAACTAGATTCTCTACAGAGTAGAGCCAAGACTCAGAGTTCTCAAACACATATAGTCTATTAGATTCCTCGTATGAAATAAAACCTACTTTGGATTTTTTTGTGGAACTTAGTGAGTACTAACAGTTCTGTCCCAAGTATTAGCATCAGGTAGACATAGTCAACACATCTCTATTTATGATTGAACCATTATTTATTAGTGCATATTTATTTAATTTATATTTATTTAATTTACTTATATTACACTAATCTTTTTGAGATACAAGGCGATCTTCACTACTAGTCCCAGCTGGCACTGTGTAACATCACTCTGTAGACCCAAGGCTGGCCTTGGAACACTTGCACAAAGATAATACACTCCCCTGCCTCTGCTAGGATTAAAGTTGTGCAATTTATCCACATATCAACACCTGGCTTTTATTTTACTTTTTTGTTATTTATTTATTTATTTATTTTAATTTTGTTTTTATGCAAACAAGAAACAGCACTTGAACACTATTCAGCATCAGAATAAACAAACAATAAAGAATACAATCCACATGCCAAAAACACAAAAAAATCAAACAGCATATGGGGAAAGAAAATAAGAGAAATGTCCTCTAACTTCTATCGTGTCACCCAAATTACTTCCCACAAACAGAAAGTTTCTTCAGTCTTGGGGTTATGAAACAAGACACACACACACACACATACACACCAGGAGGAGAACCAGACACACAACATCTCACTCACCTCACAACACTGCAATCACGTACGTAGGGTAGTGGGCTTAGAAATAAGATACGAAATTTATCTTCCTAATTGATTCTGTCTTTTTATAATTTTTCTTTTCTGATCTGTTATGGAGATGGGTCCTTATGAGCTCTCTGATCGATCCTGGGGATGGGTCCTTCCTGCTCTCTGAATGCTCATCCTGGGAGCGTGGGTTGGCTATAGCGTCCCTGATTCCGAGGACTCGCAAGGTCAGAGTCATTTACTACGCTCTGATCCATCCTATGTAGATGGGTTCTCTCTGAGTCCCCTCTCTGATCCATTCCTGGGGACGGGCATCTCTCTCTCTCCCTGATCCATCTTGGAGGTGGTTCCTTTACTCTCTGCTCCATCTGGGAGGAGGGTCCTTTGCTCTCTGATCATCCTGGAGGATGGTTCCTTTGCTCTGTGATCCGTCCTGGAGGCAGGTCTTTGCTCTCTGATCCATCGGGCGTGACAGAGGCACAGGGTCCTCTTATTGCTCCTCTGATCCATCCTGGAGGTGGGTCCGCCTTTGCATGCTCATGTATTGCCACTATCCTCTGAAGACATATGGTCCCAGAGGTCCTTTTGGGCTCTCTTGATGTGCACACCCTTCCTGGAGTGGGATCCTTGAGCTCTGCACCACTATGGCCTAAGAGAATGGGATGGTCTTTTGTCTCTGATCCATCCTGGGGATGGGTCCTAATTGAGAGCCTTCCCTGCCATCCTAGGGGATGGGTCCTTTATGCTTCCTCTGAATATACGTCTGTTCTCCTGGGGATGGGCACCACTTTGAGATCTCTGTATCCATCCCTGGTGGATGGGTCCTTTAGCTCTCTTGATTTCAAGTACTAGAGGCAGGTCCCGCCTTTGCTCTCTGATCCATCCTAGAGGTGGGTCCTTTGATCTCGGATCCATCCTGGAGGAGGTAATGAGCCTGGTTGGACGTCTTCAGGTGACTTCGAAATGAATCCGATCCTGGAGGTGGGATGCATTTACGTGCACTGAGTCCATCGCATGGAAGGGAATGAGGGTCTTTGGCTTCGTGCAATGTATGTGGCATCCTGGGAGGTTACGGGTTGCTCCTTTACTCTCTGATCCGTCCTGGGGGCAGGTCCTTTGCTCTTGATCCATCCTGGAGCTGGGTCACTTTGCTCTCTGATCCATCCTGGAGTTGGGTCCTTTGCTCTCTGATCCGTCCTGGAGAGCAAGGCCCTTTGCACTCTGATCCATCCTGGAGGCCGGGGTCCTATTGCTCTCTGATCCATCCTAGAGGCAGGTCCCCTACTCTCTTATCCATCCTGGAACCAGGGCATTTACTGTCTGATTCATCCTGGAACCAGGTCCTTAACTCTCTGATCCAACCTGGATGTGGGTCCTTTACTCTCTGGTCCATCCTGGAGGTAGGTTCTTTGCTCTCTGATCCATCAGCCCTGGAGGTATGGGTCGCATTTGGCCTCTCTGATAGCATACTTCTGGAGGAGTGGGGTCTTTGCTCTCTGATCCACCATACTGAAGATGGGTCCTTTACTCTATCTTGATTCCAAATCAATGGAGGTGAAGCGCATCTACTTTTGCTCTTCTGATCCATCCTGGGTAGAAGCAGTTGGTCCTTTGGCCTCTTCTTGAACTAACCAAGTGACTATGGAGAGCCAAAGGCCTTTGCTGCAAATATCGAATAGCGGGAGTGTTGTGTCTTTGACACACGCTCTGAGTTTTCCGAGTTCGCGCTCTCGGGAGAGTAGGGGTCCTTTTTGAACTACTTCTGATGACATCCTGAGGTGGGTATGTTTACTCCTCTTGCTCCTCTGATCCACTTCCCGGAGGCAGGTGACTTTGCCTGCCTCTGTATATTTGCATCTCACTGGAGGTGGTCGATCCTTTGCTCTCTGATCCATCCTGTTGGTGGGTCTTTTGCTCTCTGTTTCATCCTGGAGGTGAGTCTTTTATTCTCTGATTCATCCTTGAGGTGGGTCTTTTGCTCTCGGATCCATCCTTGAGGCATGTCTTTACTCTCTGATCCATCCTGGAGGGTGGGTCCTTGCTCTCTGATTCATCCGGGAGGTGGGTCTTTGCTCTCTGATCCATCCCTGGAGGTGGGTCCTTTGCTCTCTGATCCCCCCTGGAGGCAGGCGCTTTGCTCTCTGATCCATCCTGGAGGTGGGAGAGTTTTCTTTGCTTCTCCTGATCCATCCTGGAGGTGGGTTCCTTTGCTCTCTGATCCATCTCTGGAGCGTGGGTTCTTTGGCTCTCTGGATCCGTTCCTGGAGTGGTGGGTCCTTTATCCTCTGTCACTAGATACCATCCTGGTAGTGGGGATTTCTTTCTTCTCTGATTCTACCTTGGAGGCAGGTCCTTTGCCTACTGATCCATCCTGGATGGTGGTCCTACTCTCTTGATCCATATCCTGGAGGTGGTCTTACTCTCGTACCATACCTGGAGTGGGTTCTTTGCTCTCTGTCCAATTCCTGGAGGCAGGTTCCTGTTGTGCTCTCTGATCCATCCTGGAGGCAGGTCCTTTGCTTTCTCTTGATCCGTCCTGGAGGGTGGGTCCTTTACTCTCCTTGATCCATCCTGGAGGTGGTTCTTTACTCTCTGATCCCTCCAGGAGGCAGTCCTTTTTGCGCTCTGTAACCATCCTTGAGGTGGGTCTTTTGCTCTCGGATCCATCCTGGAAGCAGGTCCTTGCTCTCTGATCGCTCCTGGAGGTGGTGCCTTTGCTCTCGTGAATCCATCCTGGAGGTGGGTCCCTTTGCTCTCTGATCCATAATTGAGGCAGGTCCCTTTTCTGTCTGTTCCATCCTGGAGGCAGGCCCTTTGCTCTCTGAATCCATCCTGGATGGTGGGTCCTTGTACTCTCTGATCCATTCTGGAGGTGGTCCTTTGCTCTATGATCCATCCTGGAGGGGGGTTCCTTTCCTCTCTGATCCCTCCTGGAGTTGTGTCCTTTGCTCTCTGATCTGCCCTGGAGGTGGATCCTTTACTCTCTGATCCCCTTTCCCCCACCTGGAGGCAGGTTCCTTTGCTCTCTGATCCGTCCTGGAGGTGGTCACTTTGCTCTCTGATCCATCCTGGAGGTGGGTCCTTTGCTCTCTGAATCACCCTGGAGGCAGGTTCCTTTGCTCTCTGATACATATTGGAGCTGGGTCCTTTACTCCTCTGATCCGTTCTGGAGGTGGGTCCTTTGCTCTTGATTCCATCCTGGAGGTGGGTTCTTTACTCTCTGATCCCTCCAGGAGCTGGGTCCTTTGCTCTCCTGATCCGTACTGGAAGGCAGGTTCTTTTGCCTTCTCGTATGATTCTCATCTTTCTTTCTTTTTTTGTTGTATGTTGTCGTGGTGCGTTTTTCTTTGGAGAAGCACTTCTCTGACTTGCATTCCTGGAGGCAGGGTGCTTCTTGCTCTCTGATTCTTCCATCCTGTAGTCGCTAACTTCAGTGAGAGGTCCTCGGGGCCTTGTGAGCATCCTTCTGCGAGATTCCATCCGGAGGCATCTGGTCTTTGCTTCTATAGCTAGATCCACTAGCTTCCTGGGAGGCGGCAGTGTTCTTTTGCTTCTCTTGATCCATCTGGAGGCGGTGTCGTAATTGCTCCTGCTCTGATCCCATAGTCCAGGAGAATCCCGCCTCCTGCTCTTGCTCTAGTGCGCCTATAACCATTCTATTATAGAACTGAGTTCGATGCCTATTACATGCCGCAAGTATCTGCTAGGATTAAAAGGCGTGTGCCATGTCAATTAGGGTAATATGCTCAAATGGCCCATTAGCTCTAGAGTCTAAAGCGAATTGTTAGGATTAAGGAGACAGCTAGTAATTAGGTGCACATAAACACATCAACAAAGACTACAGGGTAGATAGGCAGAGGCCGTATATGTGTCTATAGCATAAAGCAAGTCATATTGTATAAGAGTAATATAAAAATTAAAACAGAGGAAAAAGAATAATAAATGAAATTTAAGAACAATTATAAC
Organism: Rhizomys pruinosus; assembly: GCA_009823505.1. Classification (NCBI taxonomy): domain Eukaryota; kingdom Metazoa; phylum Chordata; class Mammalia; order Rodentia; family Spalacidae; genus Rhizomys; species Rhizomys pruinosus. The sequence continues at coordinate 763,628 of VZQC01009360.1, forward strand.
AAATTAGTAATTATTTATCTAGATGTTCGAGAGTGAATGTTATGGTATACTCTGTGGTGACATAATGTCATATGTTATATTATATATATATTATAGATGCTGACTAATGATAAATAGTGAGATTGTTAGTAGTATTAGGCATAAAAAATTATGAGAGATATAAGTGTAGAAAGGCGCACGATACTCAGAATTACAAATTGTTAAGGGGCGAAAACACACGCTTCCTCACAACGAACGAACACGCGTTTCGCGAGGTATCAATAAGAGAGCCTGGACTGAAACTCCATTATACTTCTCGGAACATGCCCAAACAACAATAAGATAACCTTTCGCTAATAGATATATATACTGTGAATTACTAAATAGTTCAAACTTCTACAGGCATACACTACACGCGCACTAGATGAGCTAATAGCAGCAGCAGTCAAATTTTGCAATGAACGTTTAGTCACGATGGGTGGGGGGTTGTGCACAAAGTACGCGGGGGAATAAGTCCTACAATCCAACGGAAAAACGCTCTTGGAACTGATTCGAATATTACCAGTTCGTTGTGAAATCCCGCTCACTCTATTATATACGTCTCTCAAGTACAGCATTGTGTCTTCTCTTTATAAGAAAAATAGTGGCATATGTGCTACATTTCGTGTTGAGAATACATCTCCCACTATATTTTTTAACCTTAGAAACAATCTTTATTATTTATTATATCTATATGTATATGTATTATTTCTTCAAATATATCTATGACTGTTATTCTATGTTAATGCCACTATATAGAAGTCAGGCACGTACTCTACAATCGCTCTTTGTTTTATCCTTAATATGGTCTAAGAGAGATTAATAGAGAGGTAGACTTGCAAAAGGAATTGCTTAATTTGTGCTTATATTGTATTGTTGTATTGGTTATTTTTTTGTTTAATAAAGGAGATATATTAGAGGCGAGGTGATTGCATTTGATCGAAGTCTGTGTGCACGAAATTATCACACTAAACTCCACTAGGGTACAGAAATATATATAACAGGAGCTCAATTAGACTTGAGATCTGTCTACAAACGATGAGACACTTTGAGAGAAAGAGGGTGGTGTTGACTTAGGAACCATGATTTCAATTTAGAGTTTTAAGAGAGTGGCAGGGCAGCGCGCGCGGATCTTCAAATATCTCATCCCGATTTCCATTGTTTCGCAGGGGAATCTGTCTCCCTCCTTAACCGCAATTTACTGAATCATTATTATACATGACCTAAGCATATTGCTTCTCTTTGATGTTCAGGTATATCTGATTTAGTTTAATAATAAGACGTTTGGCAGAGATTTTGTAAGCTCACTAAAATCATATTCCATCAGTGATATGTCAACTTCACCCTCACTCTGTGAAGAGCAGAGAGTTGGGGAAAGAAGAGGTGACGGTTGTCAAGTAATTTTCTTTAGTAAAATGTGACATGGTGGCACAGCTATGTAATCGCCCAACAAATGGTGGACGACTGAGGTAGGAGTGATTCTGCAAGTTATCAACATCAAAGCTCCAGAGTATTAATAATTGTTAGTTTCCAAAATCTCTGAATTCCAAGTTAGTTTCATAACTATCAATATGAAGGTAAGAAGAGATCAGTCAAATTTCACTACTACTATGTAAAAATATCTCTGAAGCTGAATCTTCTATCGGTATTTACACTAAAGGTTCTATTCTGGTTAATTTTCTGTCCAGATCAGCGAACTTGGTTGGGAAATAGGAAGAATGGCTAGGAGCTAATGCAATAAGGGGCGATCTTGCAGGTTATCAGCTGGGAGACTGGAGAAGCTAGAGCAAGCAGAGGTCTGTGAGAAGGGAGTGGATTACAATCAGTTTGTACAAAGCAAGTTCCACAGACGAAGTTCTCCGGGGCTAGTTATGGCGACATCATAATTAAGAAATGAAAAGAGAATTGTACCAAAGATTACAGAGTTTGCATTTAATTTATACTATTTGTATTAAGATATAAAGAAAATAAAATAATTTGTGTTTTATCAGCCTTGTTAAAACCAATGAAGTTTTTTAATGAAGGATGCACATATTACTTTTTACACCTAAGTCCTAAACAAAGGCACAATGTAACCTGTGGCACGAAAGTACGGGCAAACTGGGTATACTTTTGTTGAACCTCAGGTCAATTAAATATGCATCGAATCTCGAATCAGTATAACGCACCGTGGTCCCTCTCCCACCCCTCTCCCACCCCTTCCCAGAGTCACTACCAATATTCCAGATCAGTTTTTCATTGATGCACATTCTGTTTCGTTGTTCTTCTTAATATAGTGACCCTATCTCTCTCCACAAGAAATATTTATAAAACTGGGTTAATTGGTACCTACATCCACATATATGAGATGTAACTCATATTTGTCCCGTATTGTTCTTCTGGGATCATTAGTGGTTCTACTTAAAATCACTTAATATAATCGCTCGCTCTATAGACCTCCTACATCTCGTATTTCCACTGCAATTGCATGATTAGTTGTCTGTTTGCTTTACACACAGTGGGGCGATGAGAAATGTCCATTCTGTGACATGTACCGGGGGGAAGGCATTTTTTTATCCACTCATCAGTTGTGAGGGCATTTGGGTTGATTCCAGAAGTTTTTGTTGGTATTGGTAAAGACAGAGTGGGCATAAATATATACTGGTGCATGTATTCTCTGCAGTAAGAATGTAGTCAATGGGTGTGGGTATTCTCATTAAGCCGCCAGTGAAGTGGTAATGGACTAGGAGAGTCGATACAATGGTAGGATCACATGCTTAGAGTCTTCTAAGGGTTTCTCGGCACAGACTTACCAACTGTTTTTCCACAATTACAAGGTGGCTGTTGCCCAGCATAGAGTTTGACATATCGAAGCGACCCACGCAGAGGCAATGGATGTGAGAGTGTTTCCCTTTTCCCACACAGCGCTCCTCTCTAGCACTTGAGCTATACATTTTGTGTTCGTCTTGAAACCCTAAAGCAAGTTTATATGGAGTTAAGATGGTATCCTTAAGGTGGTTTTGAATTGCCATTTCCTTAATTAATAGGGATGTTGAAACACTCTTCTTACAGGTGTGTTCTCACCATATCTAATTCCTCCTCTGTGAAGTCTCTGTTCGGAATCAAAGTTTGCTCCATTATCTGTAGTGATTATTATTTTTCTTTCTTTCTCTTTGTTTTTGAGAATCATCAACTTGTATAAGTGTATACTGCTGAGATATAACTCTTCACTTCCTTATACAGTGAGGTTTCCTTTGATTGTAACAGAAGAGCTATTGTAGAGTAATAATAATGAGACGCATTAAAGTGGTAAATGAATCAGACAATAATAAATCAAGAAGGCAGCAAAAACGCTCAATACCTTTCGTTCTCTTTGTTGTATTTTAATAGTTAGTGCTTGCTCTAGGCCCTACAACAAAAGACCGCTTCTTGTGTCTGCTGCCAAGAGTGTTCTCTCTGAAAAAGTGGTCGCCCATTGACGCTCTCGCGCACCTTATGCTAGTGTGTGGATCTGTTGATCCATTTGGAATTAGACTGTTTGTACCACTGGGCCGAGAAGGTAGTGTAAACTTGATTTAAATAATCATCCTCCTCAACCACTTACGCACAAGTGGTGAAATCTCAGGATCTCTATTGCCAATCAAATTCCGACTTGGTATGGAGAGAATAAGACATTAGCCTTTTAACCACAATAATTCGATGTCCTTCTTCAGTGCCCTCTTCCTGCTTAACTATTGTTACTGCACTAAGATATGAGGAAGGCATTTGAAGATTATTGATGTTGGCTCAAGGGTTGTTGAGACAATACTATCATTCCCAATTTATTTGGTTTCGCATTAGGTCAACTGGTCTCATATATAATTTGAGTTCTCGCAGTACCAGCACAAGACACTGTATTTTAAATGTACTATACCGAGCCCCTAGCAATCACGATATACGTTTGGATATGTCTGACTAGGAGCAAATCCCCCTGTCTATTTAGCTCTTATTCACCACAGTAGTTGACGTTAGAGCTATTTGGGGAGTCGCTTTTTTGTGTATTTATCATTCCAAGTAGACACATTGAGGATTAATCTTTTTTATGACGGCAAAAGACCTAGTATAAAGAGAAGCGCTAGGCTAAGGGGGATTTTGAATTGGACATTGGGCCCTTGAAATAACTCTGATCATCACGCCTCTATGTCTCTCGTGAGTTAGCAATGGACTCATTGTAAGCTTACAATATTAGATACTTGTATTGAGTTTTCCCAATCCACAAGCATGTAGGAGGTAAAGTATTTAATCCATCTCCTGACTGACTTCTTCAATTTTCATGAAATCGGTTCGCAAAAGATTACAACCATGTGTAAAGATATTATCTTTGTTGTAGAAAGATCTTGCTGGGTTAGAGACAGTTCTTTGAGAGAAGTTTAGGTTTTGTGCTCACATAAGATATTTTTCCATTAATTGTGTGTGTTCAGGAGAGTCTAATTGTGTAGTGGGAAGTACTCCTTGTGTCCTTCTTCAGAGCTGCTTATTGTTGGTGTAGAAGAAGGCTACTTATTTTTCTAGGTTTTATTTTGTATCGCTGTGCCACCTTACTGCAAGCTCACTAATCGTTTCTAAGGAAGTTGTCTGGTGGGGTTTTAGCAATCCCTTTATAAGTCACGAACATAAGCATAATCAAATCGAGAGTCAAAAAAAGGCGCGCTAAAAAAGCTTGACTTACCTCTCCTTCTCGTTCCTAGTAATAGAAACATGCTCTAAGCTTAAGATTTCCCATATTTCATTTGGCACTTTATATGCGCAGTCTATGTCAGATAGGAGATATCAAGCACTATGTGGTCTAGTGAGAAAGGAATGGAGTGCGACATGTGTGTGACTATGTTCTTTGTCTATATGTTTTTATCTCTTTATTTATGTGGTGTATGTTCTTGTTTTGTAGAATGCTCTCCTCTCTAGCCATTTAGGAATGATATGGGTATTGTTGGTGTTTCCTGTTATATGGCTTATTTGATTGACATTAAGGTATGATCCCTCCAATCCAATTTCCTCTCTCTTTAGTGAACTGTTATAACATGAACAGATGCTGGATTGTCAAAGGCTTTTTTCCACGTCAAATTGAGATGATGGTGTGGTTTTTTTCCTTTCAGTCCTATTATATGCTTATGATATTTAATTGATTTTCGTATGGTTTGAACACACCCATGCAATCTCTGGTATGAATTCATACTTGGTCATGGTGGATGATCTTCGCTTAGTATTGTGGGTCTGTAATGCGATTTTGCGCAGTATTCCATAACTTCTACGATGATTGTTTGCAAATTCTTGTGGTTCGATTAAGGTGCAGAAATGGGTCTATAGTCGTCTCGCTTCCTTCTTGGTTGACATTCTTTGCTAGCTTGTATTGAGTGATGATCTGATAGCGAAAGGGACGGTAATGCAATTCTGAGTTAATTATGCCTCGAGTCATATAAGGTTGATGCTCTTGTCCACATAGCATTTAATTGATAACGGCTACCGTAACAATGATGAAGTCTATTGGATTGGTATAGACATCTCTTATACTCTTGTTCTCTATATATTTTGCATTTGCTTCATGATTACGTTTCACCTTTAGCATTATCTTCACCTATGGATGATTTTAATTTAAAAAATAAAGTTTGTTCCCAGTTATATCACATACAGTATACACTCCAAACGCCAGCATGTGGTGATACTGATGAAATCTGTGCATTGCACCTTTCCACCCTAGTATGGTATAAATATACAACACTACTTTTTTCTTGAGAACTATTGGTCACACACATAAAAACCTTAACAAATAAAAAAAAGATGGTTGCAGGTCTATAGGATAGAATACGAAAACTTTTTGTCAAAAAAACCTTGCCAATCCACAATCTTAAAACTAACTATGGGAAGAGCGATTTGTATGTTCCAACAGGCCAGAGTCTCACCAACTTAAAGGCTGAGAGAACGAAAAATGAGCTTTGCAGTGAGTAGGATGTATCAGAAAGTGCCGCAGAAAGGATTGACTCCTCTGGGCATTGAAGGGAATAAATGCCATCAGATTCGCTGCAGAATAGCAGACCCTCTTTCTGGTCCTCTAGTAACACTGATTTTTTTTATTTTTTTTTATTTTTAATTTTTTTAATTTATTTCTGTATGGTGTATGAAATGTACTGTTGCTGCAGGTCCTGTGCACCCATGTCGTGCAAATGCCGCGGAGGTCAGAAAGAGGGGTCTCGATTCCCCTGGAACTGGAGCTCTCCTGGAATTGGAGTTTCAGATGGTTTTTCGGCCGCCATCGCCATGTGGGTGCTGGGGATCGAACTGCCCTGTCTCTGTAAGGAGCAGTCGGCGCCCTTAACCGCTGGCCATCTCTCCAGCCATACAAAGATTTTTAATGAATCCTAACGAAGCTTATCTTCTAGTGCGCAAAGGGTTCACACAAGAGACTTTTCTTAATCCTCCCCCATAAAATAAGGAGAAATATGATCATGATGAGGTCGTTTTCGCAGCTGTAGATTGGAGCCAGCTTGTAAGACGGTTCTCTCTTGTAAATCGAAAACTCCTTCTTTATTTTACTAATGGACATAGAAAGACTGTGAAAAGGATTATTCTCTCATTCAGAACCAAATATAATGCTACAAGTCTCTTAAGCTATGCACTCTAAGCACAAATATTATAATAATACAGGAGCTTTGAAATCAAACCAATGGATTATTCTACAAGGAGATTTGGCCAGGGGATCCAAGCACCCACAAAAGGTAAAGGCTCCTTGCCTTCCCAAACTGGATATCTCGCAGGAAGATGTATGGCGATCATATGGTCCTTGTGTTGAAGACCTTGATATAAAAAATGGGAAAGATGTATGAACAGACTTGCAAGCATACGGATGGTCTCTGGAATTGTCCAGAGTGTAGTTACAAAGGTCCACTATAACCCAATAAATGCAAATATAGGTCTCCTTGAACTGTCAAGCAGGGGACTCCCTCCGTCAGCACCCGCTACACTCATCTGTCTGGAATACTGTGCAGCAAGTGGCAGCCATATGTCTGTATATCCAAATTTAATTGGCTATTAGTTCTCTCCTTATGAGGAATAACCCAATGCTGATTCCACAAGCTTACATCCTCTACATGGTTAGGAGTTATAAAAGCCACAGTAAGACCCGTCATACTTTAACAGAAGACAAAATGTAATTCATGGATTAACAAACCATCCAAACATCTGTGTAGATCTTAACTTCCGATTGATTCTTCGTTAGTGAATGTTAAAATACCTTTTCTAATGCACGGGCTTCATAGTAGATTGAAGCGTTTTGTATTCTACTGTTTAAATCACCTATATAGCTTAAAGTGCATGTGCTTCATTAAGTAGGATGAAAGTTATTGCTGGACAAGCTGGCAGCCACACATGAAAGAAAAAAGCCAGAATTGACATAGAGAACCAAGAAAAAGAGAGAGTGCTCCAGAGAAAGCAGGACGTCTTTTGAAGACTTCTCATCCACCCTCGTGCCCCTTTTTCTAAGCACTAGGGACACAATCTGCAGAAGAGGGTACACGGTAGTGTAGGGCTGCGGATTGGGGTGAATGTGTTGAAACTCCAACCTGACGGACACTCCGATTCTGAATCTTGTTGAACATACACGCCCCCCTGCTGGAGGTGGGACCATGAGTTGGTGGGTTGGCACACTGCTCACACAATTGGCTTTAATGAAGGAGTGCTTGTACTCACATTTATATCTTATGTTAAAAAAGAAAAACAAAAAAAAACGAGATGCAGAAAAGTTTTGCAAATGCATGATGCATACGGGGGTAGGGGTGGGGTGGGGGGAAGGGAAGGGGATATATTGAAAGATTCGAAGAAGGGGGTACGGAAAAAGAGGGTATTTGTGACTTTAAAAGATTATATGCCGCTATGACAATGGTAAATGATATAATACAACAGAATAAAATATATATAAACAACATTTAAATTAAAAAAAATTGAAAAAAAAAAAAAAAAGCCTATGATGATTGTCCCTATAAAGATTTTCTTATTTTTATTGAAACATAACTAGCATGCCACGGAGCGCTCTGGGCCACCACCAGGCCTCTGGTGCGGCCATGCAAGCATGCTGGCTCTTCTAGACCAGGGTTGAAGGTCCAAGATGGATGATCAGGATCCTGGGGGCATTAGCCCCCTTCAACAAATAGTGGCTGGCTCTGGGGCCGGGTGTGGTGCTCTCTGTGGACAACCCCCTTCCCTTCCGTTGGGGGGTATCTCTCTCTTTATAGACACCCCTGGAGGGGACTGTGAGTGAAAGCCTGCCCGCAGTCTCAGAGACCCTCAGTACCTAGCGAGTTGACACCTCCTTCGAGATTCTGGAATCTCTCCTACACCAAGTCCTCCACTCTGCCACGACCCTAGGGTAAGCCCCTGCCTCCTTTACGCAATGGTGTCTTGGAGCCCCTGTATCTGTGTCCAAATGGTCCTCGATGTTGGTACTGGTTTCAGATCCTGCCTGCTTCACTGGCACCATGGACGCCTTTGTGAAGATTTCGAGGCACGAGGGTACCAGGACCCTGTGGAGTGGCCTCCCAGCCACCCTGGTGATGACTGTACCAGCCACCGCCATCTACTCCACTGCCTACTGACCAGCTTAAGGCCTTCTATGTGGTCGAGCCCTGACCTCTGACCTCTATGCACCCATGGTGGCTGGTGCCCTGGCCCACATGGGCACTGTGACAGTCATCAGCCCCCTGGTACTTGATATGTGACCATAGCTGACAGGATCAGCACGTTGTCAATACAGGGAAGCTATGCCACTGCTGTCGTTCAAGACTTCAAGTGGACTCAGGGGTGTGCTGGCGCTCATTGTCTTTTTTTTTTTTTTTTTTTTTGCTTCGCTCCGACTGGGGTCCACAGCCCTTCGAGATGTGCCCTTCTCAGCTCTGTATTGGTTCAACTATGAACTGGTGAAGAGTTGGCTGAATGGGCTGAGACCAAAAGACCAGACATCAGTGGGCTCAGCTTGTGGCTGGTGGCCCCAGGAACATGGCTGCCACCCTCCTACTACCCTTGGATGTGGTGAAGACCAAAGCGCAGCGTCGCACTGGGAGTCTGTGGAGGCTTAAGAGTTAAGGCCTCCGCAGCAATCGACTCTACTTGGGCTCCTTGCTACGGAGAATCAGGGCGAATCCGGGACCCAAAGGACTTTTGCCAGGTTCCTACCAGGATCATCAAGGGCTGCTCCCTGTTCCTACGTCATCAGCAACTTCAGTGCTTTTTGGCAAAGAGTTTTTCCAATAGACTCAACTCAGGAACAGATCCTTCTGGGACCAACTGAAAGGCGAGGAGCCACTCCGAACACTGGGAAGGAGACCGAGCCAAGGCCTTTTGCCTCAGCAGTAGGGGTCACCAGGCTGCTCCCCTTCCTAAGATCACCATTCCCACTTCTTTTTTTTTAAATTAAATTTTTATTTACTTTTTGTAAGTGTATGAATGTACTGTCCTGCATGTTGGTTTTGTGCACCCGTGTCGTGGCAATGCCGGGAGCGAGAAGAAGGTTCGGACATCCCTGGAACTGGAGTTTCTACTGGAATTGGAGTACAGCGGTTTTCTTAGCCGCCCGGTGGGTGCGTGGGTATCGAACCTGGGTCCTCTGTAAGACAGTCGCTGCTCTTAATTGCTGGGCTATCTCCCCAGCCCCACCACTTCCCACTTCTATGTTTAAGACCAAATCTGACAACTGCCCCTTCTTTGTGAACCCTTTGTGTTTATTGTAGTTTTGCCCCAAGGAATCAAGATCCTGGGGCCAGGTTATCTGCCCAGCCCTGTTCATATCAGCCCTGTCTAAAGATGACCTTCAAAGAAGACGAGAAGAAGAACACTGAGCGCGGAAGATGACATGCCAAACCAGGTCACAGATATAGGGGTTAACGTAGGAGTTGTACAAGTTCTCAGGAGGACCGGTTCCCTCTGAAAATAGGTAAACAGGAAGGCAGGTTAAAACCATGAGGGCTCGGTTTTGCAATAGCAACAAACTAAGATAGGGTGGTTAGGATAGTCCGCAAAAAGATCAAGACTAGGGAAAGGCTCAATAAGAAGTATCGAAGGGATCTAACCAGGAAAAAGGATACCCTAAAGTTCACTTCAAATCGAAGCTGACCACAGTCTTTTTGAGATAAAGGAAGAAAATATAACAGGTTTGGCTAAAGCTAGGCTTTCAAAAGTTCCCAAGAGCACTGGCTCTTGTTTGAATCTTCAGCACCTGCAATGCAACAAACAACTGCACAAACTCCAGTGTTCCAGGGATGCTGACACCGTTCTTGTCTCCTGGGTGCGCCTATAGAGAACAGGTGGGTGACCTAGTATTCTTGCATGGATAACACCCATACAATAAAATAAAAAAGGAAAAATAACAATCACTCTTACAACATAAAAGACCAGCAGTTCTTTAAAGATGAGCGTAAAAAAAGGAAAGTAACATTTAAATGAACTAATAAAATCATCTCAGGTTTTCACTATGATACCTTTCAAACAACATAAGTGACTTCCCCACTAGAAAACGGAAAAAGAAAAAATAGAAAGCTAAGAAAAACCTTAGTACCAATTTCCTCCGGTTAACATCTTTAACAAATCAACACATCTTTTGAGTCCTGGTTTTCTAACAGTTCGATTCTTTATGCATCTGTGGCTCGTGCTAAGATTTCTGTAGTTCTTCATCACAAAATCATTAAAGTTTATATAATTTAACATTAATTCTTTTGGTAAAAATGAAATTTCTTTGGAGAAAATTCATATGTGCTGCTTGTTCTAATTAATCTTTAAAAGTATCTTTTGGAAGAACCTCCTTTTAAAACATCAGGCCTGGACGGCTCTTCTTGTCCTCGCTTTGTCGTCCTTCCGCAAATTACTAGAACCGATTAGTCTACAGAATGGCCACCAGATGGCACGCAATATAACTGTTGGTCTAAAAACAATCCCTGTCTCTACCCAAGTTGCTGAACACTTCTTTGCACACCGTGATACATTTGACTACATGTATACAGGGTTTAGCTAAGGGTGTTATAGGAAATACATCAATACAAGCGGACTGTTGGTGGAGCACGCTTTAATCCTAGCACTAGAGAAGCATGCACGGTCTTTATGAGTTCAAGGCCACCTGGTCTACAGAGAATGTTCCAGGAGAGCTGGGGCTACAGCTACACCAGGGGACCTGTCTCAAAAGACCCAAAAAAAAAAAAAAAAAAAAAAAAAGGAAATCCATCTAAATGACTTAATAAATTCTCTAATTTACTTCTGGTCGGGTGTATTCTGTCTAAAGTCTTTATCACTTTTTTTTTTTTGTCTTCGAGGACAGGCCTTATCCTGTCTCAAACTTGCCAGGCGCCTAAATCCAGACCCCTCGATCCTCTTCTCCCACATCTAATTAGGTTCGTTGCTGCTAGTTATTTTAACTAACAAGTTAGCCTACATCCCACCTCACTTGTTTTTTTAAATAACCACTTTTCTTTCTTGAGCTTGATGATTACCTCTCGGTAATCATTAACTTAGCTAACCCGCACTCCCGATTTCACTTTGGTTTTGGGAAAAACAAACAAACAAAAACAAAAAAACCAAAAATAAAACAAAACTCCATTTACCAAATTCACATTTTGATCACCATTGCCCCCCCCCCCCCCCCCCCCCAATAACTAAAACGCATGACTAGTTACATGTTTCAAGGATTAGTAGATCTTTGACCAATGAATCACTGCATTGACACATCTCCCCCACAAACCAAAACCTTTATTTTTTCTCAAAATCGATTCCCTGACCTGTCTCCATTACAGGCGTAAGCTCATTTTCATCATAGCCATTCAAGCAATTCCCTATGTTGATACCTCTGCCTAATCTGTTCATATAACATAAATTTCAGAATTCCATCGCATTCTATCCAGTACTTTTTAAACTTTTTCTCGAGAATTGTGCTAGAGGTAGTTTAGTTATAATATATGTATGATATTCATATGCATTCTTAGAAATAAGCCTTTAGGTGTCTCCTATTTTTTAATTTAATATTTGGGTTTTCTCGTGAATAAGGTACCAGTCCATCATGGAGAAGACATCGTGGGACAGGACCATGAGGCATGTGGTCACGTTGAACCCTCTGTCAGGGAGCAGAGTGAAGAACTGCACGCTGCTCAGATCCTTTTCTCCTTTATCCAGCTGGTGGATAGAAGTCAATGTGCAATTCTGCCACTCACTCTTTATGGAGCATCTTCCTATCTCATTTAACCAAATCTTGAAAATCTCTCCAAAGACAATCCACAGGTTTGCTCCTGGATGATACTAGAGTCCTGTTATTAAATGGCAATAGATTAATTGCCACATAAAAAACTAAAGAATATTAATATTGTCAGTTGACTTGCATTTCACTTCTTCTTTAAATTCCAACTACAGTCCACAGTATTTTTTCATTAACTTTCAAATGATACATTAAAAAGAAGATATATTTGTTGAGCAGGTATAATATATTAAACTGCATGGAAACTCTATTCCATCGGCGCATTATACATTCTAACTGATCTGCTACAGGTCTAGTTTAGCGAATCAAGGGGGCAGAATAGTATTATTTGAGAACAGGGTCCCTGCTGCAAGCCTTAATCACCCTGTCCTGGTGAGCCCGTCAGGTCGAAGGAATATGCTTGATCAAGGCCACAGCTTCCTGGTCTCGATGAGCTCCAGACCTGCTAGGATTAAAGGAAAGCATGCAACAAGCAGCAAGATTGCACTATTCTTGCGGGCACCTGGGCAGCCCCCCGCGCGCAATACTAGGATTGGAAAGGCAGAGCGCAGGCGGATTCTTGTGTCAGGCCCTTGGTCATATGGGCGAGACAGATGCGCTGTCCGAGCGACGAGCCGGGAGCTACAGGGATGAGGACGCCTGTCTAAAAGACGTGCACAAAAAAAAAAGAAATTAAGCATATTAGAGGGTATATGTGTATTTATGTGCCGAAAAGGATTGTGCAGTGCATAAAATGGGGTGAAAACTAATATCGTTTGCGTTAAGGGCAAAACCGCAAAACCCGTATTATTTACGTTGTGAAAGGCACAGGATGTTGTTTGGAAGCTAGAGTCAAGACTATCTCTGAGTAGCAACATAAACAGTCTTGTAGGTCATTCAGTACCCAATAACACCAGCCTTCTCCATCCCTCTTCTCTACTCCCAGGCTCGTATAAAGGCCAACTATTATTAAAACTATTTTAATTTATTTTTTATTTATGCCTATTATGTGCACTTTGTGTGCAGGTACAATAGTGCAGCAATGCGTGACAATGCCAAGGAGGACAGAAGAAAGGCTACGATAGATCCCTGGCACTGTGGTTAGTGGATTAATTGTACCACCATGTCAGTGTACTGGGATCGTAGTCTCCTCCACCCAGTTACTGACCATCATTATTATTAGTGGTTAGTACTATATATTACATATAATCATATAATCTATGATGATGTGCTATATGTAATTCCAGTGTTATATTGAATAGATATCTCATGTATCAGACAGATCGGGTTGGTATAGTGTATTTAAATAAAGAGTAAAATGTATAGTTGGGAGTTATGGCATAGTCACTATTCCCTGCATGCAGAGAGGAATAGTGTCAGAACAGGGGGAGGGACTCACAGACCTAGTATTCAGAGTAATTTAGGAGAACCCCTCACGTAATGTGAACAGTCAACTGAGGTCCTATTAATGTGTCCAAACGTACTGTGGCAAATGGTAACGAGGAGAGCTGACCAAATGTACTGGACAAGATGTAGCGTGCGTCTGCATTCGCGTCAGACTGCAGAACGGGTCACAGTCACGTCTTCTAATGCCAGACATGTCGTTTATCAAGCCGTCAGTGATTGCAACAGAGTGAGCAGGACCCCTAGCACCCAAGGCCGATAAGAGCACGTGAATTATGAAGTGGGTATCGCAACAGAAGAAAAGTCAAACCTCGGGTGGTCACAGAGCTCCGATGGGTTGAGTATGACTGGTAAGGATAAAACCACGATGAGTCATGGTGTACCAAGGTGATGCAGAAATAATGCCCTTCAACAAAAGTAGCGCTGACCCAAGTCCCGGTCCTGCGTATACAGAGTCTAGAGGAAGAGATGTGGAGGGATCAGTTGAGTCAAGTGGATCAAAATCAGTACACAAACAAACCCACAAGCCAACAGGCTCGCTAACGTGGAGGATAGAGGACGTTAAGCACCCAGGAAAAGACAGGAAACTTCAGCAGGCTGCCCCCTGCTACCACCCGTCGTTCTAATACAGTGCTTCAAAGCGTGGTGGGATAGGGTAAAGTAAAGCAAGAAAGGGAAATTCCAAGGAGTATAATTGGAAAACAGGAAATCAAACTATCCATTTTTGCAGATTATATGATAGTTACATAAGGGATGCTAAAAACTCCACTAAAAACACTAGAAAATGATTAAAGAGTTTCAGTAAAGTGCAGGATACATTTTTTAACTTTACTTTTTTTAATGTATTATTTTTTTTTTTATTTTTTATGTGTATGAAGTGTACTGTTTTGCATGTAGGTGGTGCACCCATGTCGTGCAATGCTGCGGAGGTCAGAAGAAGGGCGTCGGATTCCTTGGAATTGGAGTTAAAAGAACGTTCTTAGCTGCCATGTGGGTTGATGGGAATCTAAACTCCGGTCCTTCTGCAAGAGCAGTCTGTTCTCTCAACNTGATCCATCCTGGCGGAAGGTCCTTTGCTCTCTGATCCCTCCTGGAGGTGTGTGAGGTCTTTACTCTCTGATCCATCCTGGAGGTGGCTGCTCTCTGATTCATCCGGGTCTTTGCTCTCTGATCCATCCCTGGAGATGGCTCTCTGATCCCCCTGGCGCCTTTGCTCTCTGATCCATCCTGGAGGTGGGAGGTCTTCTTTGCTTCATGATCCATCCTGGAAGAGTGGTTCCTTTGCTCTCGATCCATCTCTGGAGTCGTGGGTCTCTTTGCTCTCTGGATCAACGTTCCTGGGTGGTGGGTCCTTTCACCTCGTACTGTCCTCCTGGTAGTGCGTCTTCTTTTTCTCTGATCCTCCTGGCAGGCAGGTCCTTTGCTCTCTATCCATCCTGGAGGTGGTTACTCTCTTGACCATTCCTGATCGTCACTCGTCATACTGGATGTGCTCTGCCAATCCTGGGCGGTTCCTTTGTGCTCTCTGATCCATCCTGGAGTGAGGTCCTGGTTGCTTTCTCTTGATCCCGTCCTGGGAGTGTGGGTCCTTTGCTCTTCTTGAATCCGTCCTGGAGGTGGTTCTTATCCTTCCTCGAGCAGTCCTTGCGCTCTGTACCATCTTGGGGTCTTCTCTCGGATCACCGGAAGCAGGTCCTTTGCTCTCTGATCCGTCCTGGAGTTGGTGCCTTTGCCTCTCGTGAATCCTATCCTGGAGGTGGGTCCCTTTGCTCTCTGATCCATTAGCAGGTCCCTTCTGGTTCCATCTGGCAGGCCCCTTTGCTCTCTGAATCCATCCTGGATGGTGGGCCTTGTACTCTCTGATCCGATTCTGGAGGTGGTCCTTGCTCTATGATCCATCCTGGACGGGGGGTTTCTTTCCTCTCTGATCCTCTGGCGTTGGTGTCCTTTGCTCTCTGATCCTGCCTGGAGGCAGGACCTTTGCCTCTCTGATCCCCTGATGTTCCCCCTGATCCTGGAGGCAGGTTCCTTGCTCTCTGATCCTCCTTGGACGGTGGTCACTTTGCTCTCTGATCCATCCTGGAGGCATGGGTCCTTTGCCTCTCTGAATCATCCCTGGAGGCAGGTTCTTTGCTCTCTGATACATCCTGGAGGCGGGTCCTTTACTCTCTGATCCATCCTTTGCTCTAGGTAACATTTATTTAAGGAACTTGAGTTCTATGCCTTATCTCATTATGGAAAGCTATCATTACAGGTTTTGATAAAAGTAATAGTGGCACATGGCATATGGGCAGGGTTGGTATGGCCTATTTTAGAGTAATATAAAATTAAACAGGACAAAAAGTATTTGAATATTAAACATAGTGTTCTTATCAGATGTCCCGTATGTTTGGTATGATGGTGACATATGGCATCTAGATGAGAGATATTAGTAGAGATAGATATATATATATATATATGGGGAGCAATACAAATTAGAGGGAACAACAACAACAAAAGGTTTGGGACAAAGAGCTGACTGAAACATTAAACTTCTCCCCAAAACAATAAACCTTTGCATAGAAAAACTTTAAAATGACTCAGAAAAAGGACATGTATGGCAGAATGCATGACCTTGAGTGGGGTGGGGGTGTGGAAGGGGGGAATAAGTCTAAACTGGACTGAGAAATAGTGTGTGAAATGCACAAAACTTCAATAAATTATTTTTAAAAAGTAATAGTGGATTTGTATTTGTGTTGAAACATCTCCCTTACCTTGTAAACATTTAAAATATTATCTTAAGATCTGTGTATATTCCTTCAAAATACTAGCTGTTCAGACACAGAGAAGTAAGTATTACATGTTTTCCCTTATATGTGGAAGATTAAAAAGAGGTAGACTTGAAAGGATGTTGATTGCTATAGATGGAGGAGGTTATGGAGGTTAAAAAAAAAAAGAGGTGATTGCATTTGATCGAAGTCTGTGTGCACGAAATTATCACACTAAACTCCACTAGTATTTACAACTAATATGTGTTAAAAGAGAGATTAATAAAAATGTTGACTACATTTTCATTAGATTTTAAGGAGTTTGAGGGAGGGGGGATCTTCAGAACATCCCATTCTTGTTCAGCAATGACCTAGCATTGCTTCTTACCCAGTATGTTTGTTTAGTATAGACGTGCAGAGATTTTGAGTCACTATCATATCCATGTGGTATGTCACTTCACCCTCACCTCTGTGAGACAGAGAGTTGGGGAAAGAGAGGTGACGGTTGTCAAGTAATTTTCTTTAGTAAAATGGACATGGTGGCACATGCCTGTAATCCCAAACCATAGGTGACAGAGGTAGGAGGATTCCAAGTTCAACATCAAGCTCAGATATATGAAATGTTGTTTCCAAAACTGAATTCCATTAGTTTCATAACTATCAAATATGAAGGTAAGAGAGATCAGCAATTTCACTACTACTATGTAAATCTTGAAGCTTAATCTCTTACGGTATTGACTAAAAGGTTCCTGGTTAATTTCTGTCCCAGATCATGAACTTGTTGGTAAAGAAGAATGCTAGGAGCTAAGCAAGAAGGCACTTGCCCTTTATCCTGGAACTGGAGAAGCAGAAGCAAGCAGAGGTCTGTGAGATTAGGGTCAGTCTGGTTTACAAAGCAAGTTCCACAAAAGCCGGGGCTATATGGCGACATCATGTTAAAGAAATGAAAAGAGAATTGTACCAATGATACAGAGTTTCATTTAATTTATTAATTTTCTGTAAAGATTAAGAAAATAAAATACTGTTTTTATCAGCCTTTAAACCAATGTTTTTTAATATGCACATATTTACTTTTACTAAGTCCTAAAACACCATGTATCCTGTAGAGTCTGGGCAAAACTGGATACTTGTTGAACTCATGTCAATTAAATATGCATCAATCGAATATACACCCGTGTCCCTCTCCCACCCCTCTCCCACCCCTCCCGAGTCACCATTTCAGTCAGTTTTCTGATGCAATCTTTCTGTTGTTGTTCTTTTAATATGCATCCCTCTCCACAAGAAATATTTATAACTGGGTTATTGGTACTAGCATCCACATATGAGAGATACCATTTGTCGTTTGTTTTTCTGGGACTG
>VZQC01009360.1:784138-845779 GCA_009823505.1 Rhizomys pruinosus
TGTTACTTCACTTAATATAATGTCGTCTAGCTCACCCATTTCCCTGCAAATTGCATGATGTTGTCTTTCTTTTACCAAGTGGGGGGAATGAGAAATGTACATTCGTGACGATGTAGCCGGGGGGGAGAAGGGGGCATTTTTTTATCCACTCATCAGTTGTGAGGGGCATTTGGGTTGATTCCAGTTTTTTGCTATTGTAAGAACAGAGTGGCAAAAATATAGCTGTGCATGTTATCTCTGCAGTAAGAATGAGTCTGTGTGGGTATATACCCAGGAAGTGGTAATGACTAGGGTCAAAATGGTAGGATCAATTTGAGTTCTTCTAAGGGTTTCTCCACAGACACACTGTTTTTCCAAATAGGTGGCTGCCACAGAGTTTGACATTCCGAACCACGCAATGGGTAAAGCAGGAGTGTTTCCCTTTCCCCACACCCTCTCTAGCACTTGCATCACTTGTTTTCTTGAAACTAGCCAGTCTTACTGGAGTAAGATGGTACTTAAGGTGGTTTTAATTTGCCATTTCCTTAATTAAAGTAGGGATGTTGAACACTTTCTTAAGGTGTTTCTCAGCCATATCAATTCCTCCTCTGTGAAGTCTCTGTTCAATCGATTTGCTCCATCTTCTGAGTGATTCATTATTTTTTCTTTCTTCTTTGTTTAATATTTAGTAGCTGTGTATACTCTGTAGATTAATGCTCATTTGCTGTGAAGGTTTCCTCCATTTCTGAGGTGTCTTCTCACGTTCCGGAACGGTATTTATGTTTCCTTTGAATGGACAGAAGCTTTGTTGAGGCATATTATAGGTCCCTTTGGTCAATTGACGACCTTATTTATTGTTAGCAGTGCATGGCTGATTGTTAAGAAGTTCTTTTGCTATACGGCATACGTTCTTGTAGTCCTGTGCCAAGTTTTCTTTCTAATCACCTCCAGAGTTTTGGATTTCACGTTGAAGGCTTTGATCCATTGGAATTGACATTCTGTACAGGCTGAGAGGTAGGGGTTTAATTTTCATGTCTTCTAACCAGTGGTGGTGATCAAACATTTGCCAGACCACTTGTTGAGGATGCTGTCTTTACTCCCCATTGTGTCCTTCTTTGGCCTCCTGGCTTATCAAATTGAGATGGGCTGTAATTTTGTATGTGCTTCGGAGGTTTTGGTAACTTCAATTTTTGGTTGCGCATATGTCAACTGGATCGGTGTGTTTGTTCCAGTACCAAGCTGTTTTTTAATGACTACAGCCCTGTAGGTATAGGTATTTGATGTCTGATATATCGAACCCCCCTTATTGCTCTTTTCGTCAACGCAGGAGTTTGCTTGGCTATTTGGGGTCTTTTGTTTTTTCCAAGTGAAGATTGAGAATTTTTTTTCCAAACCACTTAAAGAAGCTCTTGGGAATTTTATTTGAATTTGCATTAAATCTGTATACAAGTTTAGGTAGAATGGACAGTTTTTACTATATTATTTGTTCCAAATCCGACATAGCATTGGGAGTGTTTATCTCATCTCCGGATTCTTTTCAATTGCTTCTTCAAGGGCATTGTAAAATATTTTGTGATGATAGAGTCAACTATAGGTGTCTTTGGGTGTAGGTTAATGTTGCCTAAGGTATTTTATTGTTTGAGGCTATTGTGTGATGGGCGGTCTCCCTTGTGTTCCTATTCTTCAGACTGCCCTACTGTTGGTGTAGAGAAGAGGCTACTGATTTATCTAGATTTATTTTAATCCGGCCAAAAAAAAAAAGAAAATAAAATACACTGAAATATGTCCCTAAAGTATTTTCTATATTTTTAATAGAAAATAAACTAGGCACTGGCCACGGAGCGGCTATGGGCCCACCAGGCCCCTGGTGCGGCCATGCAAGCACTGGCTTAGATCCAGGATTGAAGGTCCAAGATGGATGATCAGGATCCTGGGGGCATTAGCCCCCTTCAACAAATGGTGGCCTCTGGGGCCGGGGCTGTGGTCATCTCTCTCTTTATGACACCCCTGGACGTGGTGAAAGTCCGCCCGCAGTCTCAGAGACCCTCAGTACCTAGCGAGTTGACACCTCCTTCGAGATTCTGGAATCTCTCCTACACCAAGTCCTCCACTCTGCAGACCCCAGGGAAGCGCCTCCTTTACTGCAATGGTGTCTTGGAGCCCCTGTATCTGTGTCCAAATGGTCCTCGATGTGGTACCTGGTTTCAGGATCCTGCCTGCTTCACTGGCACCATGGACGCCTTTGTGAAGATTTCGAGGCACGAGGGTACCAGGACCCTGTGGAGTGGCCTCCCAGCCACCCTGGTGATGACTGTACCAGCCACCGCCATCTACTCCACTGCCTACGACCAGCTCAAGGCCTTCCTATGTGGTCGAGCCCTGACCTCTGACCTCTATGCACCCATGGTGGCTGGTGCCCTGGCCCACATGGGCACTGTGACAGTCATCAGCCCCCTGGTACTTGTTCGGACCAAGCTGCAGGCTCAGCACGTGTCATACCGGGAGCTAGCCACCTGTGTTCAAGCTTCAGTGGCTCAGGGGGGCTGGCGCTCATTGTGGCTCGACTGGGGTCCCACAGCCCTTCGAGATGTGCCCTTCTCAGCTCTGTATTGGTTCAACTATGAACTGGTGAAGAGTTGGCTGAATGGGCTGAGACCAAAAGACCAGACATCAGTGGGCGTCAGCTTCGTGGCTGGTGGCACCACAGGAACGGTGGCTGCCACCCTCGCTCTACCCTTTGATGTGGTGAAGACACAGCTGCACGTGGCACTGGGAGCTGTGGAGGCTGTAAGAGTGAGGCCTCCGAGAATCGACTCTACTTGGCTCCTGCTACGGAGAATCAGGGCTGAATCCGGGACCAAAGGACTCTTTGCAGGTTTCCTACCCAGGATCATCAAGGCTGCTCCCTTGTGTGCCATCGTGATCAGCACTTATGTGTTTGGCAAAAGATTTTTCCAGAAGCTCAACCAGGAACAGTCTCTGGGCCACTGAAAGGCGAGGAGCCACCCAGAACACTGGGAGCAGGAGACCGAGCCAAGTGCCTTTGCCTCAGCAGTAGGGGTCACTCAGGCTGCTCCCCTTCCTAAGATCACCACTTCCCACTTCTTTTTTTTAAATTAATTTTATTTATTTTTGTATGTGTATGAATGTACTGTCTGCATGTTGGTTTGTGCACCCGTGTCGTGCAATGCCGCGGAGGTCAGAAGAGGGTCTCGGAATCCCCTGGAACTGGAGTTCTCCTGGAATTGGAGTTACAGACGGTTCTTAGCCGCCATGTGGGTGGTGGGGATCGAACCTGGGTCCTCTGTAAGAGCAGTCGCTGCTCTTATCTGCTAGGCTATCTCCCCAGCCCCACCACTTCCCACTTCTATGTTTAAGACCAAATCTGACAACTGCCCCTTCTTTGTGAACCCTTTGTGTTTATTGTAGTTTTGCCCCAAGGAATCAAGATCCTGGGGCCAGGTTATCTGCCCAGCCCTGTTCATGCCCTGTCTAAAGATGACCTTCAAAATAAAAGAGAAGAAACTGATTCTCTAAGATGACATGCCAACAGTCACAGATATAGGGTTACGTATTGAGTATTTACAATTCTCAGGAGGACCTTCTCCTCTGAAAATTATAAACATGAAGGCTAGTTAAACAATGAGGTGCTGTTATTTGCAATATAACATAACTTAAAGAATTAGGTTTTAGTAAGTCCTCAAAAAATCAATCTAGGTAATAGTCAATTAAATTATCTAATTTACCAGGAAAATATACCCACTAAGTTTCACTTCAAAATGAATACACAAGTCTTTTGAAAAGGAGAAAAATAAGGTTGGAAAGATGGTTCAAAAGTTAAGAGCACTGGCTTGTTTGAATCTCAGCACCTGCAATGCAACAAACAACTGTCCACAACTCCAGTTCCAGGGGATCTGACACCTTTTTCTGTCCTCTGTGGCCGTTATATGACATGGGTTTACTTATATTCTTGCATGTATAACACCCATACACATAAAATAAAAAAGAGAAAAATAAATCACTCTACAAATAAATAAGACCAGCAGTTCTTTAAAGAGAGCTAAAAAAAAGAAAGTAACATTAAATGAACTAATAAATCATCTCAGGTTATTCAATGTACCTTTCAAACAACATAAGACTTCCCCATAGAAAACTGGAAAAAAAGAAAAATAAGAAAAGAAAAACCTAGTACCATTTCCTCACTAATAAAATCTTTTTCAAAAGCATTCAAAATGCATCTGTGGTCCGGTGTAAGATTTTTCTTAGTCTTCACACAAAAATAATTTAAATTTAATAATTTAAAACATAATTTCTTTGGAAAAATGAAATTTCTTTGGAGAAAATATAATGGCCTTGTAATAATCTTTAAAGTAATCTTTTGGAAGAATCCTTTTAAAAATCAGGCCTGGACGGCGTGTCAAATACTAGAACCTGTTATCTACAGAATGGCCACCAGATGGCAGCAAATAACTGTTGGTCTAAAAAAATCCTGTCTCTACCAAGTTGAACACTTCTTGCACACTGAACATTGCTACAGTATACATGGGTTAGCTAAGGGTGATAGGAAATCACTAATACAAGCCGGCCGTGGTGGAGCACGCCTTTAATCCTAGCACTAGAGAAGCAGGCAGGTCTTTATGAGTTCAAGGCCAGCCTGGTCTACAGAGCAAGTTCCAGGAGAGCTGGGGCTACAAGGAAACCCTGTTTCGAAAAGACCAAAAAAGAAAAAGAAAAAGAATGTCTCTCCCCCCTCTCCCAGAAGCCATCAGTTGCCAAAAGTTCCTTAGGACGGGTTGGAGTTTCTTACTCATTTCCTTCTGTCTATGCTGACTTTGTCTGGTTTGAGCTTACATTGCATTTGTGCATGCTGTCACCATTGTNGCTGTGAGGAAACTTCAGCAGACAAATACCTAGATAGCAGAGCACCTCAAATGCTAAGAAAACCTGCTCTTAGAGCGTATGACAAGGCCAGAGAGAACGAACAGCATGTATCGAGCTACAGGGTTAAAACAGAACGCTATTCGCTAGAGGTAACCTCGAGCGACAAACTAGAAAGAGTCAAACATGAGTACACTGAAATTTGAGATCGCACAGCCCTTGAATAATTGTGTTAAAAGGTCACTTGTATAGTAACTATACAAACGCGTCGGGAGATGAAAGTTAGCATCTTCAACAAATGATAATGGCATGTAGAAAGTGAAATTAGATCCACAGCTACCACCCTGTACAGTACTCAACTCCACTCCAAATAGATCAAAGAACCACATTGTGAACGGCGCACCTTGAATCTGCGAAAACTGTGAGAAAAAGCATAGAAATTACCCCCTCTTCTGAGCCGCCATACAGAATATAAGGTATATTCGAAAGGGCGCAATGCCTCAAAATTTGGGCAACATTATTTGCTTAGGAATTAAGGTTAATGTTCAATAAATGGGATCTCATTAAATTAAAAAGCTTCTGGACAGCAAAGCAAACAGCCAATTGAGTAGAGAAAGCCCACACAGAGGGTGAAATCTTCACCAGCTATGTATCTTACAGACTATTACTATCCGGAATACACAAATAACTCAGAAAACAAAGCAGAAGACAAAAGACCCAATTAAAAAATGGCTTGGTGACTAAAGACATAGCTCAATGGTTGCTCTTGCAGTCGACTAGAATTCAAATCACTATACCCACATGGCAGCTCACAAACCATTGCACCAACCTGTAACTTCTTTAATTTCACAAGGGATCCTCTTCTGTACCAATTTTGCCACCAGGGACAATTGAATAACAATGGGTACAGAACCATGTATCTTACATGTAGCGACAGGCTTAATATACACATAAAACAAGTAAAAATACATAAGTAAAAACTTAATGGGCTATTGATATGAACAGGGATTTTTCAGAAGAAATGAAAACAAGTAGGAAACACCATTAAATTGTTCAACATCTTTCAAAACAAAAAAACAGAAAGATGCAGAAAAGTTACGGCAGAATCGCCAATGATCTGGGATGGGTAAGGGGGTGGGTTGGGGGGGAAGAAGGGGATATATGCCTGAACTGAATTGGAAAAATGATGTATGAAAATACACAAAGCATAACAAATAAAGAAAAAATAAATTATTAAAAAAAAGAAAAAACTTTTTTTTTTTTTTTTTTTTTTTTTTTTTTTAAAATAATAAAAAGAAATGTTCAGGAGTAGGACCAGTTTGGAAGAGCAGGGCTTGGGGACCTACATTTTTCTGTGGGGTGATATTAAGGCCAGCAGGCTCTCCTCCTAGTCCTTCCCTGTCCTCAAGCTGGTTCAGATCTTAGAGTAGATCACACTTTTTTCTCCATTTTCCAGATATATGTGTTTGTGCATGTGTATATATTTGCTTATGTGTGGCACACAAAGTGTGTGTGTGTGTGTGTGTGTTGTGTGTGTGTGTGTGAAGTGAAATGTGGGTCCCATGGACATGTTTAGACCTGACCTAATATCACGAATCATTGTTCTTCTATACTATTCAATGAAACAGGGGCTCTTAATCAAACCCACTGTTATAAAATGACTAGTTTCTTGAGGCAGCTTGCTCTGGAGGTCCCTTGGGTGAGGCCAGCTCACCGGGAGGGTGGCCATCATGCCCACCCAGCATTTACTTGGATTATAGTGATCCAAACATGGGATTCATCCTTGTATGATACCTGTTTTAAACCACTAAGCCATCTCCTCAAGCCACACACGTTCTAATTATACCCAGAATGTGGCTTTCATACATCCATAGGAGCCACGACTTGTTTTTCAAAAATTTGCATTAATATATAAAGATTTTATTTAAATGGTTTAGTCCAGATAGAGATTCTCCAAACTACCACTCCTCCTCCAAATATGGGCAATGTGTCTCATCTACCTCCCAAAAATACATTTTCCATTTTTAATTATCCAAAACAGCTAGTTTTCCATTACTTTCTATTTGTTTGTCAGACTTTCAGGGCCAGTTTCAGACTTATAACTTTATCTTGGTATCCATTAAAATTCTTTCTGTAGAGTAGATGATCTGTAAATATTTTCCAATAAGTGTTGAATGTTGAATGATGTATATGGTATCATTCACAAAACAGATCAAATTTTAATGTGATGACAACTAACCTAATTTAAATGAAGAATTTGAATTTTATCAATGTTTGTCCTTACTTTTGATGACTTCGCCACATTGGAATATGTTTTTGGCCATCTGGAGTATTCCTATAATTATCTAAAGCAATTTGTTAGCATGGATGCCATCTGCAAATTGCAGCCATGCCATCTTTTTCCAACTTATCACAAAATATTGAGATCTGAGAAAGCCTCAATTTCTAAGAGTTTGATTAATGCAAGCACAATTTCTTCTAATTATATTTACTCAT
This sequence comes from Rhizomys pruinosus, assembly GCA_009823505.1. Taxonomy (NCBI): domain Eukaryota; kingdom Metazoa; phylum Chordata; class Mammalia; order Rodentia; family Spalacidae; genus Rhizomys; species Rhizomys pruinosus. The sequence goes on from VZQC01009360.1 coordinate 791,492, forward strand.
GAGTATTTTAATGCTCTAAAAGCAAAGTTTTTCCACTTCATGATTTATTTCATCTGGTGAGGATGGTTCACTACCAGCAAGTTAATTAACATTTGCCATCCTTTGCACACAACTCCACCTCATCCCATTCTTTTGAGGCCATTTTCAAGTCAGTTGTTACTTTTAAAATTCCTTTACAAAACTCTGTCCTTTTATAATATAATTACTATTATAAATGGGAATTCTGTGATGTAAAAAAAGATTTCAAGTACTCCAACTATATTAGCTTTAAACTAGGTTTTCAAAAATAATAAAGGCAGAAGAAAATTTCTTTGCCAAATAAACCCTTGTTCTCCATTATATGACAGGGTGTGTGTGTATGTTGTGTGTGTGTGTGTGTGTGTGTGTGTGTGTGTGGTAGATGTGTGTGTCTGTGCATGTGGCTGGGTCCTTGCAAGGTGATATACCTTCACAAAATGGAATAGATACTAGATTTATTAATATTGGAATTTTATGAAGAGAGTAAAGTGAGCAATTGTGTGGGAAGAGTATGGCAGGAAGTTTCAAACAATAGCTATGGGACAGAGAAACTCTGGAAAGGACTAAAAGATAACGAGATACTTTCCTGAATATTTGTTGTTTTTTCCTAGGATTGTATGTACTCTCATCTCTTCACCACTCCCCAGAAAACATTAATCAGTACATTGAACCAAATGATACAGTATGGTACAACTAGTATCTCTCCTAGCTGAAAGCTCAAGTCAAGGTTTCCATGTCAACAATCAATAGTAACATAAATAAGCTGGGGCTTGGTGGTGTGTACCTTTAATTCCAGTCAGGAGGCAGAGGCAGGCACATCTTCTTTTGAGAATGGAGGCTAGCTTGGTTTACCTAGTTCCAGTTCAGCTGGTGCTACAGAGAGACTTGACATTAAAAAACATCAGTCGTAACTTTTCTTTCAATAGCTGTTCAATAATGAAAGAACTGTTCCCTTTTATGATTCCCTTTTATGAATGAAACCACTGTCTGATCTGATCAATCTATGACCATTTGTTTCCAATAGTTTCAAAATATGGCTATTTCAGTTTTTTTTATTATAAATATTTTTATTGGGTTTTTGTGTGTTCATACATCATTTCTCAGTCCAACTTAGACATACTCCCCTTTCTCCACCCCAACTCCCAACCCCAGTTTGTGCATTTTGCCATACAATTGTCTTGCAGTCTTTAAAATTTTTTCTCTGGCAGATGTTTATTGCTTTGGGCAGAAATTAACTGTTCAGTCAGTTTTTGCCATCTTTTGTTGTTGTTGTTTCCCTCCCATTTGTATTGCTCCAAAGGTATGGCTATACATATGTTTCATATATAATAAATATATATAATATTAATACATAAATGATAAGGTATATATATATATAATTATGACCTCTGAAAATAAAGCTGTATGCTAATTCCCTAAAATAAATGTTTAAGGAAGTTCACATTCATCCCTTTAATTTTATATTAACTCTAATGTATGAATGACATTTACTCCACACTATATACCACTAAATTACAAAGTCTATATTACTGCAAATTAAATGTGGCTAGTACCTGAATTATAAAAACATATACTTCTTGAACTGCTAAATTTTTAAACATTCTTGAGACTCTTCTCATCAGCAGAAGGGTTTTTCAAGGTAGAAGAGGGAAAAAGACTGCTATTTATATCCTCTCTGATTTTCCGCTCTTTTCATAAATACTTTGTATCATCTCTTAGCTCAGTAAATACGCCATTTTAATTGAGATTTCTCAGTTTCCTCTCACTGCTAAATACAGGGGTTGGAAATAACCAGAAACGTATTGTTAGTGTGTCGCGCAATCAGACCCTTACTGTTCACTGGGCTCTGCCTGGATGAGGAAGGTTTTCTGTATCTTCCACACTGCTTCTTGGGTTGATTTCTCTCTTTCTTCCTCTCTCTCCTCTCTTTCTCGTCCTTACTCTATCACTATATTCTCTCTTCTCTCTCCCGCCTCTCACAAATTTAAATAGAGACTCGGAAAGAATTATGTGACTTATAGTCATGTTGTTTCCTTTCAGTATAATCGTTGTATTTATGGCACTTCTTGCTTCTTGTTTGAGTCACACAGTGAATCAATTAGTGTAAATTCTTTGCAACTTTCTTTCATCCAGAAAGATGATCTAAACTTAGCTATTCTGGGAATATGGGTTGCTTGTGGCTTGTTTTGGTACAGTAGAATGCATTGAAGATGATATTATTAAAATTTATCACTGTGTGTAGAAGCTCAACATAAAAGAGAACTTAGAGTGGCTGGGTTGGTCATTTCCACACTTTTTGTTGTATTGAGGTTAGAGAAATATGAGTGAAGATTTTCTTTTTTATTTTCTTTTTCTTTCATCTCTTTTGGGGGGGGGCGGTGCTTTTTTGAGAAACCATGGTCTGTAAGCCCCCAGCCTGGCCTGGAACTTGCGCTCTGTAGACCATGATGGGCTGAACTCACAGAGATCCTCCTGCCTTTTGCCTTCTTGAGTGCTGGAATTAAAGGCAGGTGACACCCACCCAAAAAGTGAGGATTTCATTTTTTTCTTTCCCTTTTATGTGGCATTTATTTTTATGCTCAATTTATTCCGTTGCCATACGTTTTTGTTTCTTCGGTTTCTTCTGGGATATCTTTTTCTTCTGTGAAACCTCCTCTTCAGGCTTAGGAACACCACTCTATGTCTTCCTTTTCACTGAGGTCATTTCAGATGTGGACAATTTGTGGGCCTTCTATTCGCTCATTTATGCTTTATAATTAATACTGGGTTACCTCCTGAACCCTGAGCTCCTTGTAAAATTTCTGTGGTGCATCTTGGGTGATTCTCTGTAAGCACATCTGGATATGCTCAGATTGACTGAGGGAAAGACGCTACACTCTAGATACCCTATTAAAATTGTAAGAAGGCATTCTCAGGAGTCTGCTACTGGTTTTGTATATAGGAGCATGGAGGAACCAAAGATTCACGTTCACGTCTGTGTTTTTTGGTCCACCAACCTTGGTGGTCCTAGCCCTGTCCTTTCCCACATATATTATGGCCTTGGTAGCAGCTAACCAACTCCAGGCCATGATATACTACTGCCGAGATATGGAAATACAACTATGCTTCTCTTGTATTTATTTCTTTATCATGCAGCTGCTTCTTTAAGTAGGACGTCTTTCACGCTTATCTTTGGTGGCTTTTCACTCCATATATATGTATTAATAATGCTTGTGGATGGCACTGGGAAAGGTTTCTCCATGGGGTGTTGTAGGGTTACGGCTCTGGCTTTAACAGGGAGTATGTATGGAAGGAGTTTTTGTTTAATGTACTATGTCGTGAATACCCCATTCAGTTGTTGCGTAGATAGGCACACCCAATAGTATCCCACATGAGGATGTTTTCAGTTGGGAACTGTTGGAACTGTTATTTCCAATTCACAGAATGGGGTAGAAATAATAAATTGTTTTGAGCCATAGTTTGGGGTCTTTACAGAGTAATAGATCATTGATATATCACATCAGAAAGCATCTGCTATGAGCAATTTCCACCACATAAGGGTTTATTGTCTCTTACCATCTCTTCTTTGAGAGATGTTACAAGTTAATTAAGGATGTCTTTTCATTTTTTTGTGTCTGTGTTGTTATCTTTATTATCTTGAATAATAATATATTCAGTTTTCACACGCGATTGGTTAAAGGGTAAAGTGAAACAGGCTTTTGAAGCTTACCATGCTCTTAGTAATGTGAGAGTGTAATAAATTGTTAAGGATAGTTTATTCTAAGTGAAGTTTCTATGGCAATTGTGAAGCAAACAGAGTTAGGCTAGACATTGTGAAGTCAATCACATACTCTCCTAAGAAAATTATCTCGTGAATGACCCCGGAGACTGAATTTTTCGTACTGCTCAATCTATTTTAGTTGATTTGTTCCTCTTTCGCGATGATGTGGATGAAAGCCAATTCATCATTGGATGTGCTTCAGTCTTGCTCTTAATACTTCAGTATCCATTTGGTATACTTATGATATCAAACCATGAGTCACCCAACTTAGAAAGACTCATGATCAAGCTCATTAGTTTTAATAAAATTGATCTGCTGCCAATGTCTGTGAAAGGGAATTCGTAAATTGACTTTTGAATTGATAGTAAAAAGGCCACTTGGTCCTTACTGTGAGGTGGGACATTTCATAAGGCAGCGTCTTGGTCTGCAAATAAATACCAGATAAGAGGCAGAAGAGTATTACATATATATTCGATATAGTGAGAGATTGTGAGAACTTTTCCTTTCTTGTTATTATTTATAGTATTTTTGTTACCAAGATTGATAAAAATCTAGACAAGTGTTCCGCCAATCACAAACCAACTAATCTCCCTCCAACCATAAATCAGCCCACCAGAAGCTCTATTGTATTTCTGCCAGACATGGGTTTTTCACTTTACTTTCTGGTCAGTCCTTTTTCAATAATCTCCACTCCATGTGGAATGTTGACTATTGTTTGGGAGGGCAGAAGTTCCACGCTGTTTCTATTCCAGTTCTTTATTTGCAGTCCTTTCTGTTGTTGTTATTAGTTGTTTCCAATATGCATCGACGTGGAGATTATCCCAACTACCTTGGACAAAAAGGGCCTATCAATGGGGCTGCACTGTGCACTGTGATATATAGTACACATAATACCTACAACGTAAGGTAATTGGCACCAGCGATCCCACCACGCATGTAGAGGATATAAAACCATGTCTATCACCATTTGTATTTTTCTGGAAGACTTATTGCTGTACTTCACTGCAAGCATGATGTCTTCGAGACGCAGCCATTTTCCGTGCAAAAGCTTCATGATGTCATGTTGTCTTGTGCCAACTTGGGGCTCGCAAATAGAGACTCGCAAGTTTGTGATAGAACTGTACCGGACACCTTTTCTCTCCTCTAGCTACGAAGTCGTCAAGTTGAGGGAAATCGATTTGGGGTTGGTGTACTAGCCCTCTTGTCGCTAATTGTTGAAGATAGAGCTGAAATAAAGCTCATGGTCCTCGCAAGCATGTGACTATCTACAGTGGGGTGAGCCTTGAGGGTGCATGTCTAGAAGTGGTATGGCTTGGGTCGGGTGGCAAGTGTTCATTCCAAGTCTCCAGCTCAACCGCGGTCTTTTCCAACAATTAGCTTTCCTATATGTGTGTCTTGGTTAATGAGTTTACGATTTCCCACCATCAGTGAGTGAGTGTCTCTCTTTCCCCACAACCTCTCAGCAACTTGGTATCAGTTTCATTTTACTTTTTGAATCCGTAGACGAGAACATATTGGAGTAAGAGATGATATCTTAGAGTTTGTTTTTTGATTGTGCATTTCCTTAATGATTGATAAGTGATGTTGAACACTTATTAAAACGTTTCTCAGCCATCTCTAACACTTTATCAGCCATCTCTAATTCCTCACTTGTGAAGGTCCTCCTGGTTAAATGTTCAACTCTTTGCTCCCATCTATTGAGTAAGGTTGATTGATTTGTGTTTCAAAACCCATATCCTCTTGCCTCTGTACACATAATAGCCAACTCCAGATGATTAAAGAACCGTCGCAAGATGTTGAACAGCACGAAACTCTTTGAAGGTGAAGTGAGAGTATAAATATGCTTGGCACTAGCAAGACTCACATAAAGAGACTATAGGTGAAGGAAATAGTAGCTTTATCCTACACTCTCAGGGACACAAGCATGCATCGCGCGCAGAATTAAGGTTGGCAATTGACAAATGAGACCTCAAAAGTACTGTAAAGGAAACAATTGCCACATGAAGAAAAATCTATAGAGTGGGAGAAGATCTTCAACAGCTACACATCCGACAGAAGATTAACATCAAGAACATATAAACTACTAAAAAAAAACAAAGAAGAAAGAAAACGCCGGGCGCGTTGGTGGCGAGCACTCGACTCTATATCACTCTCACGCACTCCGCCGCGAGGCGCAGAGGCAGGCGGATCTTTGTGAGCTTAAGGCCTGCTTGGGTGCTACAGAGAAGGGGTGGTGAGTTTCCAGGACAGGCTGGTGCTGCAGGGAGACCCTGTCTCGTTAAAAGACAAAAAAAAAAAAAAAAAAAAAAAAAAAAGAAGAAAAAAACAAATGACCCAATCAATAGAGGCAGAGGTTTTATAAGAAGAGTAGCTATGCATAAGTGTAAGCAAGTAAACCACCAAGCAGCATTATTGTGGTGTCTACTTCAAGTTCCTGCCCAAGTTCCTACCCTGGCCTATCCTAGCAAAGATGGGACTGTGCACCTGGCACTTGTGGAGGTACAGAGCCTAAAATATATCCCTTTTCATCTATCAGGAATTGCTTTTTTGGGCATTTGGAGTGCTCTCTTGGTCACAGGTCCACATATAAATAAAACTTGGGAATCTCAGTTCCTTCTTTCTTATTAGGGAGAAAATACCCAAGTCAGGGACACATACAGCCAATCATCACACCAGCAGCTGCTCCTCTTATATCAGAGAAAGTCCTATAGATATAATAAGAAGCTGAACTAGATTCTCTACAGAGTAGAGCCAAGACTCAGAGTTCTCAAACACATATAGTCTATTAGATTCCTCGTATGAAATAAAACCTACTTTGGATTTTTTTGTGGAACTTAGTGAGTACTAACAGTTCTGTCCCAAGTATTAGCATCAGGTAGACATAGTCAACACATCTCTATTTATGATTGAACCATTATTTATTAGTGCATATTTATTTAATTTATATTTATTTAATTTACTTATATTACACTAATCTTTTTGAGATACAAGGCGATCTTCACTACTAGTCCCAGCTGGCACTGTGTAACATCACTCTGTAGACCCAAGGCTGGCCTTGGAACACTTGCACAAAGATAATACACTCCCCTGCCTCTGCTAGGATTAAAGTTGTGCAATTTATCCACATATCAACACCTGGCTTTTATTTTACTTTTTTGTTATTTATTTATTTATTTATTTTAATTTTGTTTTTATGCAAACAAGAAACAGCACTTGAACACTATTCAGCATCAGAATAAACAAACAATAAAGAATACAATCCACATGCCAAAAACACAAAAAAATCAAACAGCATATGGGGAAAGAAAATAAGAGAAATGTCCTCTAACTTCTATCGTGTCACCCAAATTACTTCCCACAAACAGAAAGTTTCTTCAGTCTTGGGGTTATGAAACAAGACACACACACACACACATACACACCAGGAGGAGAACCAGACACACAACATCTCACTCACCTCACAACACTGCAATCACGTACGTAGGGTAGTGGGCTTAGAAATAAGATACGAAATTTATCTTCCTAATTGATTCTGTCTTTTTATAATTTTTCTTTTCTGATCTGTTATGGAGATGGGTCCTTATGAGCTCTCTGATCGATCCTGGGGATGGGTCCTTCCTGCTCTCTGAATGCTCATCCTGGGAGCGTGGGTTGGCTATAGCGTCCCTGATTCCGAGGACTCGCAAGGTCAGAGTCATTTACTACGCTCTGATCCATCCTATGTAGATGGGTTCTCTCTGAGTCCCCTCTCTGATCCATTCCTGGGGACGGGCATCTCTCTCTCTCCCTGATCCATCTTGGAGGTGGTTCCTTTACTCTCTGCTCCATCTGGGAGGAGGGTCCTTTGCTCTCTGATCATCCTGGAGGATGGTTCCTTTGCTCTGTGATCCGTCCTGGAGGCAGGTCTTTGCTCTCTGATCCATCGGGCGTGACAGAGGCACAGGGTCCTCTTATTGCTCCTCTGATCCATCCTGGAGGTGGGTCCGCCTTTGCATGCTCATGTATTGCCACTATCCTCTGAAGACATATGGTCCCAGAGGTCCTTTTGGGCTCTCTTGATGTGCACACCCTTCCTGGAGTGGGATCCTTGAGCTCTGCACCACTATGGCCTAAGAGAATGGGATGGTCTTTTGTCTCTGATCCATCCTGGGGATGGGTCCTAATTGAGAGCCTTCCCTGCCATCCTAGGGGATGGGTCCTTTATGCTTCCTCTGAATATACGTCTGTTCTCCTGGGGATGGGCACCACTTTGAGATCTCTGTATCCATCCCTGGTGGATGGGTCCTTTAGCTCTCTTGATTTCAAGTACTAGAGGCAGGTCCCGCCTTTGCTCTCTGATCCATCCTAGAGGTGGGTCCTTTGATCTCGGATCCATCCTGGAGGAGGTAATGAGCCTGGTTGGACGTCTTCAGGTGACTTCGAAATGAATCCGATCCTGGAGGTGGGATGCATTTACGTGCACTGAGTCCATCGCATGGAAGGGAATGAGGGTCTTTGGCTTCGTGCAATGTATGTGGCATCCTGGGAGGTTACGGGTTGCTCCTTTACTCTCTGATCCGTCCTGGGGGCAGGTCCTTTGCTCTTGATCCATCCTGGAGCTGGGTCACTTTGCTCTCTGATCCATCCTGGAGTTGGGTCCTTTGCTCTCTGATCCGTCCTGGAGAGCAAGGCCCTTTGCACTCTGATCCATCCTGGAGGCCGGGGTCCTATTGCTCTCTGATCCATCCTAGAGGCAGGTCCCCTACTCTCTTATCCATCCTGGAACCAGGGCATTTACTGTCTGATTCATCCTGGAACCAGGTCCTTAACTCTCTGATCCAACCTGGATGTGGGTCCTTTACTCTCTGGTCCATCCTGGAGGTAGGTTCTTTGCTCTCTGATCCATCAGCCCTGGAGGTATGGGTCGCATTTGGCCTCTCTGATAGCATACTTCTGGAGGAGTGGGGTCTTTGCTCTCTGATCCACCATACTGAAGATGGGTCCTTTACTCTATCTTGATTCCAAATCAATGGAGGTGAAGCGCATCTACTTTTGCTCTTCTGATCCATCCTGGGTAGAAGCAGTTGGTCCTTTGGCCTCTTCTTGAACTAACCAAGTGACTATGGAGAGCCAAAGGCCTTTGCTGCAAATATCGAATAGCGGGAGTGTTGTGTCTTTGACACACGCTCTGAGTTTTCCGAGTTCGCGCTCTCGGGAGAGTAGGGGTCCTTTTTGAACTACTTCTGATGACATCCTGAGGTGGGTATGTTTACTCCTCTTGCTCCTCTGATCCACTTCCCGGAGGCAGGTGACTTTGCCTGCCTCTGTATATTTGCATCTCACTGGAGGTGGTCGATCCTTTGCTCTCTGATCCATCCTGTTGGTGGGTCTTTTGCTCTCTGTTTCATCCTGGAGGTGAGTCTTTTATTCTCTGATTCATCCTTGAGGTGGGTCTTTTGCTCTCGGATCCATCCTTGAGGCATGTCTTTACTCTCTGATCCATCCTGGAGGGTGGGTCCTTGCTCTCTGATTCATCCGGGAGGTGGGTCTTTGCTCTCTGATCCATCCCTGGAGGTGGGTCCTTTGCTCTCTGATCCCCCCTGGAGGCAGGCGCTTTGCTCTCTGATCCATCCTGGAGGTGGGAGAGTTTTCTTTGCTTCTCCTGATCCATCCTGGAGGTGGGTTCCTTTGCTCTCTGATCCATCTCTGGAGCGTGGGTTCTTTGGCTCTCTGGATCCGTTCCTGGAGTGGTGGGTCCTTTATCCTCTGTCACTAGATACCATCCTGGTAGTGGGGATTTCTTTCTTCTCTGATTCTACCTTGGAGGCAGGTCCTTTGCCTACTGATCCATCCTGGATGGTGGTCCTACTCTCTTGATCCATATCCTGGAGGTGGTCTTACTCTCGTACCATACCTGGAGTGGGTTCTTTGCTCTCTGTCCAATTCCTGGAGGCAGGTTCCTGTTGTGCTCTCTGATCCATCCTGGAGGCAGGTCCTTTGCTTTCTCTTGATCCGTCCTGGAGGGTGGGTCCTTTACTCTCCTTGATCCATCCTGGAGGTGGTTCTTTACTCTCTGATCCCTCCAGGAGGCAGTCCTTTTTGCGCTCTGTAACCATCCTTGAGGTGGGTCTTTTGCTCTCGGATCCATCCTGGAAGCAGGTCCTTGCTCTCTGATCGCTCCTGGAGGTGGTGCCTTTGCTCTCGTGAATCCATCCTGGAGGTGGGTCCCTTTGCTCTCTGATCCATAATTGAGGCAGGTCCCTTTTCTGTCTGTTCCATCCTGGAGGCAGGCCCTTTGCTCTCTGAATCCATCCTGGATGGTGGGTCCTTGTACTCTCTGATCCATTCTGGAGGTGGTCCTTTGCTCTATGATCCATCCTGGAGGGGGGTTCCTTTCCTCTCTGATCCCTCCTGGAGTTGTGTCCTTTGCTCTCTGATCTGCCCTGGAGGTGGATCCTTTACTCTCTGATCCCCTTTCCCCCACCTGGAGGCAGGTTCCTTTGCTCTCTGATCCGTCCTGGAGGTGGTCACTTTGCTCTCTGATCCATCCTGGAGGTGGGTCCTTTGCTCTCTGAATCACCCTGGAGGCAGGTTCCTTTGCTCTCTGATACATATTGGAGCTGGGTCCTTTACTCCTCTGATCCGTTCTGGAGGTGGGTCCTTTGCTCTTGATTCCATCCTGGAGGTGGGTTCTTTACTCTCTGATCCCTCCAGGAGCTGGGTCCTTTGCTCTCCTGATCCGTACTGGAAGGCAGGTTCTTTTGCCTTCTCGTATGATTCTCATCTTTCTTTCTTTTTTTGTTGTATGTTGTCGTGGTGCGTTTTTCTTTGGAGAAGCACTTCTCTGACTTGCATTCCTGGAGGCAGGGTGCTTCTTGCTCTCTGATTCTTCCATCCTGTAGTCGCTAACTTCAGTGAGAGGTCCTCGGGGCCTTGTGAGCATCCTTCTGCGAGATTCCATCCGGAGGCATCTGGTCTTTGCTTCTATAGCTAGATCCACTAGCTTCCTGGGAGGCGGCAGTGTTCTTTTGCTTCTCTTGATCCATCTGGAGGCGGTGTCGTAATTGCTCCTGCTCTGATCCCATAGTCCAGGAGAATCCCGCCTCCTGCTCTTGCTCTAGTGCGCCTATAACCATTCTATTATAGAACTGAGTTCGATGCCTATTACATGCCGCAAGTATCTGCTAGGATTAAAAGGCGTGTGCCATGTCAATTAGGGTAATATGCTCAAATGGCCCATTAGCTCTAGAGTCTAAAGCGAATTGTTAGGATTAAGGAGACAGCTAGTAATTAGGTGCACATAAACACATCAACAAAGACTACAGGGTAGATAGGCAGAGGCCGTATATGTGTCTATAGCATAAAGCAAGTCATATTGTATAAGAGTAATATAAAAATTAAAACAGAGGAAAAAGAATAATAAATGAAATTTAAGAACAATTATAACAAATTAGTAATTATTTATCTAGATGTTCGAGAGTGAATGTTATGGTATACTCTGTGGTGACATAATGTCATATGTTATATTATATATATATTATAGATGCTGACTAATGATAAATAGTGAGATTGTTAGTAGTATTAGGCATAAAAAATTATGAGAGATATAAGTGTAGAAAGGCGCACGATACTCAGAATTACAAATTGTTAAGGGGCGAAAACACACGCTTCCTCACAACGAACGAACACGCGTTTCGCGAGGTATCAATAAGAGAGCCTGGACTGAAACTCCATTATACTTCTCGGAACATGCCCAAACAACAATAAGATAACCTTTCGCTAATAGATATATATACTGTGAATTACTAAATAGTTCAAACTTCTACAGGCATACACTACACGCGCACTAGATGAGCTAATAGCAGCAGCAGTCAAATTTTGCAATGAACGTTTAGTCACGATGGGTGGGGGGTTGTGCACAAAGTACGCGGGGGAATAAGTCCTACAATCCAACGGAAAAACGCTCTTGGAACTGATTCGAATATTACCAGTTCGTTGTGAAATCCCGCTCACTCTATTATATACGTCTCTCAAGTACAGCATTGTGTCTTCTCTTTATAAGAAAAATAGTGGCATATGTGCTACATTTCGTGTTGAGAATACATCTCCCACTATATTTTTTAACCTTAGAAACAATCTTTATTATTTATTATATCTATATGTATATGTATTATTTCTTCAAATATATCTATGACTGTTATTCTATGTTAATGCCACTATATAGAAGTCAGGCACGTACTCTACAATCGCTCTTTGTTTTATCCTTAATATGGTCTAAGAGAGATTAATAGAGAGGTAGACTTGCAAAAGGAATTGCTTAATTTGTGCTTATATTGTATTGTTGTATTGGTTATTTTTTTGTTTAATAAAGGAGATATATTAGAGGCGAGGTGATTGCATTTGATCGAAGTCTGTGTGCACGAAATTATCACACTAAACTCCACTAGGGTACAGAAATATATATAACAGGAGCTCAATTAGACTTGAGATCTGTCTACAAACGATGAGACACTTTGAGAGAAAGAGGGTGGTGTTGACTTAGGAACCATGATTTCAATTTAGAGTTTTAAGAGAGTGGCAGGGCAGCGCGCGCGGATCTTCAAATATCTCATCCCGATTTCCATTGTTTCGCAGGGGAATCTGTCTCCCTCCTTAACCGCAATTTACTGAATCATTATTATACATGACCTAAGCATATTGCTTCTCTTTGATGTTCAGGTATATCTGATTTAGTTTAATAATAAGACGTTTGGCAGAGATTTTGTAAGCTATCTAAAAATCATTATTTCCATTCAGTGATATGTCAATTCACCCTCACTCTGTGAAGAGCAGAGAGTTGGGGAAAGAAGAGGTGACGGTTGTCCAAAGTAATTTTTCTTTAGTAAAATGATGACATGGTGGCACACTAAATGTAATTCGCTCCAATCGAATATGTGTGGACGACTGAGGTAGGTAGTGTTTCTTGCAAGTTATTCAACACATTCAAAGCTCCAGCAGTATGTTAAATAATTGTGTTTATGTTTATCGCAAATATCTCTGCATTCCAAGTTAGTTTCATAACTATGCAATATGAGGTAAGAAGAGATCAGTCAAATTTCACTACTACTATGTTAAAAATTATCTCTTGAGGCTTTAATCTTCTATAATCGGTATTGGACACGTAAAGGTATCTACTGGTTATATTTTCTGTCCAGAATCGATGCCGACATTGTTTGGAGTAAATTAGAGAAGAATGGCTAGGAGCTAATGGCAAGTTAAGGTCATCTTGACATATAATCACTGGAATGGAGAAAGCATAGGCAAGCAGAGGTCTGTGAGATTAGGGTCAGTCTGGTTTACAATCAATATTGAGCTAAAGTTGTTCCACAGAGCTGAGTGTCTCCAGTGGGCTAGTTATGGCGACATACAGTAATTAAGAAATGAAAAAGAGAATTGTACCAATGATACAGAGTTTCATTTAATGCAACTATATACTCATTCTGTAAAGATATAAAGAAAATAAAATAAATTTTGTTTTTTTCAGCCTTTTCAAAAACCAATGTTTTTAATATAGACATAATCTACTTTTACAGCCTAAGTCCAAATCACAATCTCATGTAAACCTGTGTGGCACAGAAAGGTACTGGGCAAAAACTGGGTAATTTTGTTGAACCTCATGGTGAAATAAATATGCATCGAAATCTTCGACATCAAGAGTATAAACGCTACCGGTGGTCGCCTTCATCTCCACCTCCTCTCCCACCCCTTCCCAGAGTCACCTACTCTAAGATAATTCAGATCAGTTTTTCACTTGATTGTCACATCTTTTCTGTTGTGTATTCTTATATTAATACTGCACCCCTCTATCTCCCGTCTCCACAAGAATATTTATACTGGGTTTAATTAGGTACCTAGCATCCACATTATAATAGAGATAGTAATCTCATATTGTGTCACGTATTGTTCTTTATCTGGGAATCAATTATGTTGGTTCTTACTTTAATTATAAATTTTCACTTTAATATAATCGCTCGCTGCTACTAGACCTCTCTCACATGCTCTTGTCACTAATTACCAGCAATTGCATGATTAGTTGTCATGTTATGTCTTTACACACCGTGGGGCATAGAATTCCATTCTGTGCATGTACCACATTATTTTATCCACTCATCAGTTGAGGGCAGTTGGGTTAGATCTCAGAGAGTTTTTGTGGATATTAGAGTGAAGCAGAGTGGCATACAATATTTATGGGATGCATAGTATCTCTGCAGTAAAGAATGTAGTCAATGGGGTCGGGTAGTTCCCTCATTATTAGCGCGCTCACGCTGAGTACGGTAATCGGACTAGGGAGAGGTCGATATCACATGGTAGGTCACTCACTCTATTTGCGTTAAGTCTTCTAGCCAGGTTATCTCGAGCATCAGCTTTCTGTTTTCCACAATTACAAGGTGGCTGTTGCCCACATAGATTGACATATTTCGAAACCACCCACGCAGAAGGTCAATGGATGTGAGATCGTTTCCCCCTTTCCCACACAGAGGATTCGGCTTGACCCTCTCTAGCGACTCGAACTATACTATTTTTGTGTTCGCTATTTGAAACACCTAAAGCAAGTGATTATTGGAGTTAGATGGTATCTTAAGGTGGTTTTGAATTGCATTTCCTTAATTATAAGTAGGGATGTTGAAAACAACTCTTCTTACAGGTGTTTTCTCACCATATCTAATTCGCTCCTCTGTGAGTCTCTGTCAGATCTTTTGCTCCATTAATCTGTAGTGATTATTTGTTTTCCTTCTTTCTTTGTTTTTGAGAATCATCAACTTGTATAAGTGTATACTGCTGAGATATAACTCTTCACTTCCTTATACAGTGAGGTTTCCTTTGATTGTAACAGAAGAGCTATTGTAGAGTAATAATAATGAGACGCATTAAAGTGGTAAATGAATCAGACAATAATAAATCAAGAAGGCAGCAAAAACGCTCAATACCTTTCGTTCTCTTTGTTGTATTTTAATAGTTAGTGCTTGCTCTAGGCCCTACAACAAAAGACCGCTTCTTGTGTCTGCTGCCAAGAGTGTTCTCTCTGAAAAAGTGGTCGCCCATTGACGCTCTCGCGCACCTTATGCTAGTGTGTGGATCTGTTGATCCATTTGGAATTAGACTGTTTGTACCACTGGGCCGAGAAGGTAGTGTAAACTTGATTTAAATAATCATCCTCCTCAACCACTTACGCACAAGTGGTGAAATCTCAGGATCTCTATTGCCAATCAAATTCCGACTTGGTATGGAGAGAATAAGACATTAGCCTTTTAACCACAATAATTCGATGTCCTTCTTCAGTGCCCTCTTCCTGCTTAACTATTGTTACTGCACTAAGATATGAGGAAGGCATTTGAAGATTATTGATGTTGGCTCAAGGGTTGTTGAGACAATACTATCATTCCCAATTTATTTGGTTTCGCATTAGGTCAACTGGTCTCATATATAATTTGAGTTCTCGCAGTACCAGCACAAGACACTGTATTTTAAATGTACTATACCGAGCCCCTAGCAATCACGATATACGTTTGGATATGTCTGACTAGGAGCAAATCCCCCTGTCTATTTAGCTCTTATTCACCACAGTAGTTGACGTTAGAGCTATTTGGGGAGTCGCTTTTTTGTGTATTTATCATTCCAAGTAGACACATTGAGGATTAATCTTTTTTATGACGGCAAAAGACCTAGTATAAAGAGAAGCGCTAGGCTAAGGGGGATTTTGAATTGGACATTGGGCCCTTGAAATAACTCTGATCATCACGCCTCTATGTCTCTCGTGAGTTAGCAATGGACTCATTGTAAGCTTACAATATTAGATACTTGTATTGAGTTTTCCCAATCCACAAGCATGTAGGAGGTAAAGTATTTAATCCATCTCCTGACTGACTTCTTCAATTTTCATGAAATCGGTTCGCAAAAGATTACAACCATGTGTAAAGATATTATCTTTGTTGTAGAAAGATCTTGCTGGGTTAGAGACAGTTCTTTGAGAGAAGTTTAGGTTTTGTGCTCACATAAGATATTTTTCCATTAATTGTGTGTGTTCAGGAGAGTCTAATTGTGTAGTGGGAAGTACTCCTTGTGTCCTTCTTCAGAGCTGCTTATTGTTGGTGTAGAAGAAGGCTACTTATTTTTCTAGGTTTTATTTTGTATCGCTGTGCCACCTTACTGCAAGCTCACTAATCGTTTCTAAGGAAGTTGTCTGGTGGGGTTTTAGCAATCCCTTTATAAGTCACGAACATAAGCATAATCAAATCGAGAGTCAAAAAAAGGCGCGCTAAAAAAGCTTGACTTACCTCTCCTTCTCGTTCCTAGTAATAGAAACATGCTCTAAGCTTAAGATTTCCCATATTTCATTTGGCACTTTATATGCGCAGTCTATGTCAGATAGGAGATATCAAGCACTATGTGGTCTAGTGAGAAAGGAATGGAGTGCGACATGTGTGTGACTATGTTCTTTGTCTATATGTTTTTATCTCTTTATTTATGTGGTGTATGTTCTTGTTTTGTAGAATGCTCTCCTCTCTAGCCATTTAGGAATGATATTAAGGGTATTGTCTGTGTGTTTCCTGTTTATGGCTTTGGTTACATTAAGGTATGATCCCTCCATCATTTATATTTTCTCTATCTCTCTTTTTAGTGAGATCTGTGTATTAAAACATGACAGTGCTGGATTTTGTCAAAGGCTTTTTCCACGTCAATTGAGATGATGGTGTGGTTTTTTCCTTTCAGTCCATTAATATGCTTAATGATATTTTAATTGATTTTTCGTAGGTTTGAATAAACATCCCTGCAATCTGCTGGTATGAATCCCATATCTTGGTCCATGGTGGATTGATCTTGCGCTTAGTAATTGAGTGGGTCTGGTAATGCGATTTTGCGCAGTTAGTTGCCACTAACTCTGCTCACGAATGATTGTTTGGCAAATTGCTCTGTGGTGTTCGCGATGTAAGGTGCGAGAGAATATGGAGGTGCTATAGTCGTCTCGGCATTCCTCTCTTTGGGTTGACATTTCTTTGAGCCTGTGTATTATGAGTGAATTGTATCTGATAGCTGCCATAAGATTAGGACGGTAATGGCTGGGCAATTCTGAGTTAATTCTAATGCGCTCGAAGTCATATAAGGTCCTTGATTGCTCTCTGTCGCACACATGATGCAAACTGTTATTCTGATAGAGGCTAAGCCCGAGTAATCAATCGCATGAAGTACTATTGGATTGGTATAGAGCGCATCTCTCTCATTACATTCCAATTGTTCTTCTATATATTTTTTTCGCCTGTCATGACTTACGTATACCCTTTGTAGCATTATCTGGGGATTCACCTATAGGAGATTGATTTTAATTTAAAAATAAACGTTTGTTTGCCCAGTTAATCACATACCAGTATTCCTGCCCAAGCCAGCATGTGGTGAACTTGATGAAATCTGTGGCAATTGCAACTTTCCACCACTATATCGCGTATATCATAGCAATACAACATGCTTTTTTTGAGACTCAATCTGGTCACTAACAATAAAAACCTAAAATAAAAAAAGGATAAGGAAAAACAAAAAAAAACTTTTTGTCAAAAAAACCTTGCAATCCAAATCTTAAAACTAAGCATCCAATGGTAAATCTACAGATTCTGTATGTTCCAACAGCAGATATCACCAACTTAAGGCTGAGAAAGAAAAATGACAGCTTTGCAGTGAGTAGGATGTATCAGAAAGTGCCAGCAGAAAGTGTAATTGACATCCTCTGGGCATTGAACGGGAAAAAGAAAATGCCTCAGATTGCTGCAGAATATGCAGACCCTCTTTTCTGGATCATAACTAAGTAACACCATGATATTTTATTATTTTTTTTTAATTTTAATTTTTTTAATTTATTTCTGTATGTGTATGAATGTACTGTCTGCATGCAGGTCTTGTGCACCCATGTCGTGCAAATGCCGCGGAGGTCAGAAGAGGGTCTCGATTCCCCTGGAACTGAGCTCTCCTGGAATTGGAGTTTCAGACGGTTTTTCGGTCGCCATGTGGGTGCTGGGGATCGAACCCTGTGCTCTGTAAGAGCAGTCGGCGCCCTTAACCGCTGGCCATCTCTCCAGCCCATACAAAGATTTTTAATGAATCCTAACGACAGCTTATCGTATTCCTGCGTGCGGCAAAGGTTTTTACACAATGAGACTTTCCTTATACTCCCCCCCATAAAATAGAGAAATATGCATCGATGATGAAGGTCGTTTGTCGAGCATGTAGAATTGGAGCCAGCTTGTAAAGGTAATTCTCTGTAAATCGATAAACTATGCCTTTTTTTGACTAAATGGACCTAGAAACTGTGAAAAGGATTATTCTCTTTTTTTTATTAACTATTATATTATAATGCTAATAGTATCTTTGCACCTAAAGCAAAATATATCTAATTCGGAGCTCTGAAATCAATACATCAATGGATTATTCTAACCAGGGAGATTTGGCCAGGGATCCAAGCCCGCCCAAAAGGTAAAGGCTCCTTGCCTCCCAACTGGGATATCTCGCAGGAAGATGTAGGCGATATAGGTCCTAGCTGTTGAAGACCTTGATATAAAAATGGGAAAAGATGTATGGAGACGTCGACTTGCAAGCATACTTGGATGGTCTCTGGAATAGATCTCAGAGTTAGTGTTACCAAAGCCACTTAAACCAATTAAATGCAAAATATAGGTCTCCTTGAAGTCAAGCAGAGCTGCCTCCGTCAGCACCAGCACAGCCTCATCTGTCTGGAAATACTGTGGCAGCAAGTGGCAGCCATAGGTCTGATATCCCAAATTTAATTGGCTATCTAGTTCTCGTCCTTGGAGGAGATATAACCCATAGTATGATTCCTACAAGCTTACATCCTCTACAGTTAGGAGATGTAACATGAACCACAGATAAGACCAACTGTCATACTTTAAACAGAAGAAAAATGTAATTCATAGGATTACATAACCATCCAAACATCTGTGTCACTACCAAGTAACCTACCTGCATTAAGTGGATGTTAAAATAACCTATATATCTAATGCACGTGCTTCATAAGTTAGATTGAGCTTTTTAATAGACTGTTTTAAATACCTATATATCTAATTGCAGTGCTTCATTAGGTAGGATGAAAGTTTATGCTGGACAAGCTGGCAGCCCAATGAAAGAAAAACAGCCAGCAAATTGACTAGAAACCAAGACAAGAGCCTCCAGAGAAGCAGGACTTTTTGAACTTCTCATTCCACACCTAGTGCCCCTTTATTCTAAGCCCTAGGGAACAACTCTGCCAGAAGAGGGAGTCCGGTGATGTGGGTAGCGATTGGGGTGAATGGTGAAACTACAACATTAAGACGGAACACTCATTTGAATCACTTGTTGAACGATTAACTAAGCCCCCCTGCTGGAGGTGTGGCCATGAGCTGGTGGGTTTGGGCACAACTGCTCCCAATTGGCTTTATGAAGGATGCTTGTACTCACATTATCTTATTGTTAAAAAGAAAACCAAAACAAAACACAGAAAGCAATGCAGAAAGTTGAATGCAAATGCATCGGGGTGGGGTGGGGTGGGGGCAGGTAAAGGGATATAATGCCTGAAACCATATGGATGATGTATGATACATACACAAACATCAAGACAAATCAATAATTAAAAAAAACATATATTCAAGAAAAAAAAAAAGTATACACTGATAATAGTCCCTAAAGTATTATTCCTATTTTTTAAGAAAAATAAACTAGGCATGGACACACGGAGCGGCTATGGGCCCACCAGGCCCCTGGTGCGGCCATGCAAGCACTGGCTTAGCATCCAGGAATTGGAAAGGTCCAAGATGGATGACAGGATCCGGGGGCAATTAAGCCCCACTTCAACAAAGTGGTTAGCGCTTCGTGGGGCGCGTGGGGCCTGTGGTCCATCTCTCTACTTTATGACACCCCTGGACGTGGTGAAAGTCCGCCCGCAGTCTCAGAGACCCTCAGTACCTAGCGAGTTGACACCTCCTTCGAGATTCTGGAATCTCTCCTACACCAAATCACCTCCACTCTGCAGACCCCAGGGAAGCGCCTCCTTTACTGCAATGGTGTCCTGGAGCCCCTGTATCTGTGTCCAAATGGTCTCGATACATGGTACATTGGTTTCAGATTCTGACCTGCTACACTGGAACCATGGATGCCTTTGTGAAGATCTTCGAGGCAGAGGGTATCAGGACCCTGTGGAGTGGCCTCCCAGCCACCCTGGTGATGACTGTACCAGCCACCGCCATCTACTTCACTGCCTACTGACCAGCTTCAAGGCCTTCCTATGTGGTCGAGCCCTGACCTCTGACCTCTACGCACCCATGGTGGCTGGTGCCCTGGCCCACATGGGCACTGTGACAGTCATCAGCCCCCTGGTACTTGTTCGGACCAAGCTGCAGGCTCAGCACGATGTCATAGCCGGAAGCCTAGCCACCTGTGTTCAAGCTTCAGTGGCTCAGGGGGGCTGGCCTCTTGGTGGCTGAGCTGGGGTCCCACAGCCTTTCGAGACTGTACCCTTCTCGCTACTGCATTGAGTTCAACTATGAACGGTGAAGAGTGGCTGAATGGGCTGAGACCAAAAGACCAGACATCAGTGGGCGTCAGCTTCGTGGCTGGTGGCACCACAGGAACGGTGGCTGCCACCCTCCTCTACCCTTTGATGTGGTGAAGACACAGCTGCACGTGGCACTGGGAGCTGTGGAGGCGTGTAAGAGTGAGGCCTTCCGAGAATCGACTCTACTTGCTCCTGCTACGGAGAAATCAGGGCTGAATCCGGGACCATATAGGACTCTTTGCAGGTTTTCCTAACCCAGGATCATCAAGGCTGCTCCCTCCTGGCCCATCAAATCAGCTACACTATGTGTTTTGGCAAAAGATTTTTCCAGAAGCTCAACCAGGAGCAAGTCTCTGGGCCACTGAAAGGCGAGGAGCCACCCAGAACACTGGGAGCAGGAGACCGAGCCAAGTGCCTTTGCCTCAGCAGTAGGGGTCACTCAGGCTGCTCCCCTTCCTAAGATCACCACTTCCCACTTCTTTTTTTTTAAATTAATTTTTATTTATTTTTGTAATGTGTAATAGAATGTACTGTCCTAGCAAATGTTGGTTTGTGACCGTGTCGTGCAATGACCGAGAAGGTCAGAAGAAGGGTCTGGATTCCCTGGAACGGAGTTCTCCTGGAATTGGAGTACAGGACGGTTTTCTTAGCCGCCATGTGGTGGTGGGGATCGAACCTGGGTCCTCCTTAAGAGCAGTCAGCTGC
Source organism: Rhizomys pruinosus (assembly GCA_009823505.1). Classification (NCBI taxonomy): domain Eukaryota; kingdom Metazoa; phylum Chordata; class Mammalia; order Rodentia; family Spalacidae; genus Rhizomys; species Rhizomys pruinosus. The sequence goes on from VZQC01009360.1 coordinate 812,524, forward strand.
TCTTATACTGCTGAGGCTATCTCCCCAGCCCCAGCCAACTTCCCACTTCTATGTTTAAGACCAAATCTGACAACTGCCCCTTCTTTGTGAACCCTTTGTGTTTATTGTAGTTTTGCCCCAAGGAATCAAGATCCTGGGGCCAGGTTATCTGCCCAGCCCTGTTCATATGCCCTGTCTAAGATGACCTTCAATAAAAGAGAAGAACTGATTCTCTAAGATGACATGCCAACAGTCACAGATATAGGGTTACGTATTGAGTATTTACAATTCTCAGGAGGACCTTCTCCTCTGAAAATTATAAACATGAAAGGCTAGTTAAACAATGAGGTGCTGTTATTTGCAATAAACATAACTTAAGATTAGGTTTTAGTAGTCCTCAAAAAATCAAATCTAGGTAATAGTCAATTAAATTATCTAATTTAACCAGGAAAAATACCCATCTTAAGTTTCACTTCACAAATGAAATAACAGTCTTCTTGGAAAAGGAGAAAAATAAGGTTTGGAAAGTGGTCAAAAGTTAACGAGCACTGGGTCTTGTTTTGAATCTCAGCACCTGCAATGCACAACAACTGTCCACAACTCCAGTTCTCAGGGATCTGACACCTTTTTCTGTCCTCTGTGGCCAGTTATAAGACATGGGTTTACTTATACTTCTTGCATGTATAAACAACCCATACAAATAAAATAAAAAAGGAAAAATAAATCAACTCTACAAATAAATAAGACCAGCAGTTCTTTAAAGAGAGCTAAAAAAAGAAAGTAACATTAAATGAACTAATAAATCATCTCAGGTTATTCAATGTACCTTTCAAACAACATAAGACTTCCCCATAGAAAACTGGAAAAAAAGAAAAAAATAAGAAAAAGAAAAACCTAGTACCATTCCTCCTCACATAAATAAAATCTTTTTCAAAAGCATTCAAAATGCATCTGTGGTCCGGTGTAAGATTTTTCTTAGTCCTTCACACAAAATAATTTAATTTATATAATTTAAAAATTAATTCTTTTGGAAAAATGAAATTTCTTTGGAGAAAATATAATGGCCTTGTAATAATCTTTAAAGTAATCTTTTGGAAGAATCCTTTTAAAAATCAGGCCTGGACGGCGTGTCAAATACTAGAACCTGTTATCTACAGAATGGCCACCAGATGGCAGCAAATAACTGTTGGTCTAAAAAAATCCTGTCTCTACCAAGTTGAACACTTCTTGCACACTGAACATTGCTACAGTATACATGGGTTTAGCTAAGGGTGATAGGAAATCACTAATACAAGCCGGCCGTGGTGGGAGCACGCCTTTAATCCTAGCACTAGAGAAGCAGGCAGGTCTTTATGAGCTTCAAGGCCAGCCTGGTCTACAGAGCAAGTTCCAGGGAGAGCTGGGGCTACATACACAGGGAACCTGTCTCAAAAGGACCAAAAAAAAAAAAAAAAAAAAAAGGAAATCACTAATATAAACTTGACCTACATCCAAAATTTCTCTCTGGAATCCTTATTACCAATTTCTTTTGTGTTGTTGCTGTTTGTTTATTTTTATGTCTAAAAGATTAGTCTTTTACTCATACTTGTAATTTTTTAAATAACATTTTCTTTCAAGTTGAGCTTTGATGATTACCTGGTAATCATTAACTTTGCAACCCGATTTCACTTTGGTTTTGGAAAACAAACAAACAAAACAAACAAAAAACAAAATAAAAAAACAAAAAATACATTAGAAATGAAACTAAAAACGATGACTAGTTAATGTTTAAGGATTAGTGAATCTTGCCAATGAATCACTGCATTGACACATTCCTCCACAAACCAAAACCTTTATTTTTTCTCAAATCATTCCTGATGTCTCCATTAAGGGAAGTCATTTTCACATAGCCATCAAGCAATTCTTTTATCCTCCTAAATCTGTTCATATACATAAATTTCAGAATTCCATGCATTCTATCCAGTTACTTTTTAAATTTTTCTCAGAATTGTGCTAGAGGTAGTTTAGTTAATATATATGTATGATATTCATATGATTCTTAGAAATAAGCCTTTAAGGTTTCCTATTTTTATTTAATTATTTGGTTTTTGTGAATAAGGTACAGTCCATCATGGAGAAGACATCGTGGGACAGGACCATGAGGCATGTGGTCACGTTGAACCCTCTGTCAGGGAGCAGAGTGAAGAATGCAGCTGCTCAGATCCTTTTCTCCTTTTTATCCAGCTGGGGATAGAAGTCAATGGAATTCTGCCACTCACCTTTATGGAGCATCTTCCTATCTCATTTAACCAAATCTTGAAACTCCTCCAAAGACACATCCACAGGTTTGCTCCTGGATGATACTAGATCCTGTTATTAAATGGCAATTAGATTAATTGCCACATAACTAAAGAATATTAATATTGTCAGTTGACTTGCATTTCACTTCTTCTTTAAATTCCAACTACAGTCCACAGTATTTTTTCATTAACTTTCAAATGATACATTAAATAAGAATTAAGCATATATATATTTTTTGGGGGGGGGTGTTTTTGAGACAGGGTCTCTCTGTAGCTTCACCTGGCCTGGAACTCACTCTGTCCACTAGGCTGGCCTTGAACTCACAAAGTTCCACCTGCCTCTGCCTCCCAAGTGCTAGGATTAAAGGCATGCACCACCACACCCAGCAAGAATTAAGCATATTATTAGCCGGGCATGGTGGCACACGCCTTTAATCCTAGCACTTGGGAGGCAGAGGCAGGCGGATCTCTGTGAGTTCAAGGCCAGCCTGGTCTACAGAATGAGTTCCAGGACAGCTAGGACTACAGGGAGACCCTGTCTCAAAAAGACAGAAAAAAAAAAAAGAATTAAGCATATTAATGGGGTACTATGTTATATTTATGTGCCTGAAAGGATTGTGTAGTGCATAAAATGGGGTAAACATATCGATTTCTTAAGGGCAAAACCTTTCAAAACCCTTTCATTTATCCTTTTGAAATGCACAGTATGTTTTTGGAATCTATAGTCAATCTACTCTCTGACAACATACACAGTCTTGTTAGTCAATTCAGTACCCAATCCACCAGCCTTTCTCCATCCCTCTTCTCTACTCCCAGGCTCTTAAAGCCACTATTATTTAAAACTATTTTAATTTATTTTTTATTTTATGCCTATTGCCCACATGTATGTAAATGCATCTATGCTGTGCAATGCCAATGGAGGACAGAAAAGGCTACTAGATCCCCTGGCACTGGGGTTATGGATAATTGTTAGCCACCATGTCAGTGTAGGGATCTGTCTCCCTCCTTACCCATTTACTGACATCATTATTATAGTGTGTACTATATATTACATATATCATATAATCTATGTATGATTGCTATATGTAATTCCAGTTTATTATATTAATAATTATCTTAGTTATCAGAATATTTTAGGTTATATGTATTTTAAATAAATGAGTAAAATTTATATTGTGGCTGTTATGGTAATAGTCACTATTCCCTCATAGCAGAGGATTTCTGAAAAAGATCTCATCAGACCTAGGTATTTCCAGATAATAATTTATGATGAAACCCTCTACTCCTAATGTTGAACATCAATTATTCTTTATTTAAAATTTCCAAACTACTTGTTTGTCAAAATGTAACTAGAGACTGACAAATGTACATGGAACAAATTAGCTAGTCTCTACTTCCTCACGAGAAAGGTCCATCACTCTTCTTTAATGCCATGACATGTTTTATCAAGCCTCTATTGAAACAAGAGTGATGCAGGATTCCCTTGACCCAATATTGTCCATAAAGAATATTTATTAATTTTTATCTCAACAGAAGAAAAGTCAAACCTCGTTTGTTTTTCACAGAGCTCCTAGTGTTGATATACTTTTAAATTAAAAACCACATGATCATGATCATCTCAATTGACAGAGAAAAAGCCTTCAACAAAATCTACCATCCCTTCCTGCTTAAAGTCCTAGAGGGAATTAGATTGGAGGGAACATTCATCAATGTGATCAAAATCATACACAACAAACCCACAGCCAACATCATCCTAAATGGAGAAGAGTTAGAATCATTCCCATTAAAGACAGGAAACCAGCAAGGCTGCCCCCTGTCACCACTCCTCTTCTATACAGTGCTTCAAATGCTTGGTAGGGTAATAAAGCAAGAAAGGGAAATTCCAGGAGTACTAATTGGAAAACAGGAAATCAAACTATCCATTTTTGCAGATTATATGATAGTTTACATAAGGGATGCTAAAAACTCCACTAGAAAACTACTAGAAATGATTAAGAGTTTCAGTAAAGTGGCAGGATACATTTTTTTAACTTTACTCTTTTTTAATGTATTATTTTTTTATTTTTTATGTGTATGAGTGTACTGTTTGCATGTAGGTTGGTGCACCCATGTCGTGCAATGCTGCGGAGGTCAGAAGAGGGCGTCGGATTCCCTTGGAATTGGAGTTAAAGACAGTTCTTAGCTGCCATGTGGGTGCTGGGAATCTAACCCGGGTCCTCTGCAAGAGCAGTCTGTGCTCTTAACTGCTGAGCCATCTCTCCAGCCCCAGGATACAAAATTAACTTAGACAAATCAGTAGCCTTTATTTACACCAACAGCAAACAACTGAAAAAGGAATACAAGGAGAACTTCCCAATCACAATAGCCTCAAAAACAATAAAATACCTAGGAACAAACCTAACCAAAGACACCAAAGATTCTACAACACAAATTTTAAACCCCTGAAGAAGGAGATTGAAGAAGACACCATGCTCCTGGACTGGAAAAATTAATATAGTAAAAATGTCTATCTTACCCAAATTAATATACAAATTCTATGCAATCTCAAATAAAATCCCCATGAGTTTCTTCACAGTCTTGGAAAAACAAATCCTTAAATTCATATGGAAAAACAAAAGATCCTGAATAGCCAAAGCAATCATGAGCAAAAAGAGCAATATAGGGGATCTCTATACCAGACTTTAAACTATACTACAGGGATATAGTCATAAAAACAGCTTGGTACTGGCACAAAAACAGACCTGTAGACCAATGGAACAAAATTGAAGATCCAAACTGGAACACACAAAATTTCAGCCACCTCATATTTGACAAAGGGCCAAGAAAACCCAATGGAGGAAAGACAGCATCTTCAGCAAATGGTGTTGGCAAAACTGGATCACCATTTGTAGAAGAATAAAACTAAACCCCTACCTCTAGCCCTGTACAAAATTAACTCAAAATGGAAAAAAGACCTCAACATGGAACCTGAAACTCTGAAGGTGATAAAAGAAAGTATTGGCAGCAACCTACAAGACATAGGTGTAGGAGAAGTCCTCCTAAATCAGACAGCAGCTGCACAGGAAGTGAGGTTGACAATTGATAAGTGGGACCTCATTAAACTCAAAAGCTTCCGTGCAGCAAAAGAAACAATCAGAGAAGTAAATAGAAAACCCACAAAGTAAGAGGAAACCTTCACTAGTGATACAGCTGACAGAGCATTAACATCAAGAATATATAAGCTACTCAAGAAACAAAGAAGTAAGAAATCAAATGACTTACTCAAAAGATGGAGTAAAGAGCTGAGCAGAGACTTCACCAATCAGAAAATAAAGTTGGGTGAGAAACATCTTAAAAAATGTTCAACATTGCTAATAATTAAGGAAATGCAAATTAAAACTACCTTAAGATATCATCTCACTCTGATAAGACTGGCTAGGACCAAGAAAATAAATGATACCAAATGCTGGAGAGGTTTTGGGGAAAGGTGAACACTTCTCCACTGTTGGCAGGAATGTAAACTCATACAACCACTATGGAAAGCAGTATGGGGAACCCTGAAAAGGCTCAAAATGAGCTTGGCACCTGACCCAGCCACACCACTCCTGGGTATATACCTACAAGAATCATCCTAACGCTTATATACATGTGCAGCCATGTTCACTGAAGCCAAGGCCTTTAAAGAGTTCCCCACATTGCTCTTAATGCTGTTTGCAGGAGTTTGCAATCTCATCAACAGTGAATGATTTTTTTCCCCTTTCCCCACATCCTCACCAATACTTGGTGTCATATTTTTTTCTCTTCCTATTTGTCATTCAACTGAGGTAAGATGAAATCTTAGAATGGATTTGATTTGCATGTCCCTGATTAATAAGGATGTTGAACACATTTTACGGTGTTTCTTAGTCATTTTTGTTTCTTTTTTGAGAGTTTTATGTTTGGATCAATAGCCCATTTCTTAATTTGGTCATGTGTTTTCTGGATATATTTTTGTTTGTTTTCTGAGGTTTTTTTGTATGTTCTGAATATTAATCCTCTGTCAGACATACAGCTGGAGGAGATGGGATTTTTTCCACTCTGAGCTTTCTTGTTCTCAACTGGTTGCTTACTTTTTGTACAGAAGCGTTTTAGTCTCTTGTGATTCCATGTGAATTTTATGATGGGTTTGTCAATTGTTGACCTATATTTCTAAGCAACTGATGTCTGATTTAGAAAGTCCTTTCCTGCCCCTGTATCTTTTACTACCCATGTTTTCTTCTGTTTCAGAATTTCAGGTTTCACATTAAGGTACTTGATCCATTTGGAACTGACTTTTGTACAAGGTGAAAGATAAGGGTGTAGTTTTATTCTTCTGCAGGTGGGGATCCGGTTTTGCCATCGCCATTTGCTGAAGATGCTGTCTTTCCTCCAGTGAGTGTTCTCGGCCTCTTTGTCAAATATCAGGTGGCTGAAATTGCATGTACTCATGTTTGGGTCCTCATTTCTTTCCCATTGATCTTCGTGTCTATTTTTCTGCCAGTAGCATGCTGCTTTTATGTAGCTCTGTAATACAGTTTGAAATCTGGTATAGTAATCCCCTCTGCATTACTCTTTGTGCTCATAATTGCTTCAGTCATCTGGGGTCTCTTCTGATTCCATATGAGTTTTATGATGGGTTTGTCTAGCTCTTTGAATAATTTCATGGAGATTTTGCTGGGCATTGCATTATATCTCTAAAGAAGCTTCTTTTGGTAGGATTATTATTTTCACAATATTTATTCTACCAATCCATGAGCACAGGAGGTCTTTCCATCTCCTTGTGTCTTCCTCCATTTCTTTTGCAAAGACTAAAAACAATTTAATTATAGATATCTTTAATGTCTTTTGTTAAGCCTATTCCCAGGTATTTCTCTTTTTATTTGAGGCTATTTTGAGTGGGAACTTCCCTCCATGATCTCTTTCTTTGATTGCTTGTTATTGATATATAGAAAGGCCACTAAATTTTGTAAATTTTTTACACCTGCCACTTTGCTGAAAGTCTTGATCATTCCAGCACTTGGATGGTGGAAGTTTTGGGATATCTTATGTACAATGTATCACCTGCAAATAAGGATAATTTTATCTCTTCGTTTCCCAATTAGTACTCCTTTAATTTCCTTTTCCTATATTATTGCTGTAGGAAGAGTTTCAAGCACTGTATTGAAAAGGAGGGGGAGAGTGGATAGTCTTTTTGCATCCTGATTTTAATTGGAGTGCTTCCAGGTTTTCGGTTTAGAATGATGTTGTTCTAATTTGTCTTCCATTGCTGTGACAAAACACTATGACCGACACCAACTTGGGGAGGAAAGGGTTTATTCAGCTTACATCTCCCAGGTCACAGTTCATCACTTAGGGAGCCCAAGGCAGGAACTCAGAGCAGGAACCTGGAGGCAGGAGCTGAAGCACAAGCCATAGAGGAATGCTGTTCACTGGCTTGCTCCCCTGGCTCATGCCCAGCCTGCCTTCTTATATGGTATACAAACCTGCCCAGGGTGGCACTACTCATTGTGGGCTGGGCCCTCCCACATTGCCTGACAATCAAGACAATACTCCACAGATGTGGCCATAGGCCAATCCAATGGAGCCAATTCCCCAATTGAAGCTCCCTCAACTCAGGTGTGTCAAGTTGACACTAAAGCTATCCAGCACAATTGACCCCTTGTCAACTTGACACACAAAACACATCACTATTAAACCACCACCTTTCCAGTTCTTATCCCCAAAGTATGATGTTAACATTAATCACAACCTAAGACAGTACAACCTTAAAAGCCCCACAGTCCTTAAAATGTCCAAACACTTAAAAGTTCACAGTCCATTAAAAGTCTTTTAACTGTGGGCTGCTGTAAAATCCAAAACAAGTACTGTCTTATTTCAAAGGGAAGAATCAGGTACTCTCAAACAAAACCTAAGTCCAGCAAAGTAACTCAAGGTTGGACACCTGGCATTCACTCACGATCTTCTGGGATCCAAAGGGTTTCGGCAGATCCTCCTCTCTGGCTCTTCCATCTGTAGCACACACAGCTCATCTCACAGACCCAGGCCGACTCCATTCCATACCTGCCTCTGCTTTTGGTGGTCATCCCACAGTCCCCGCATCTCCAAAAAGATGGGGGTCACCACTTAAACTGAGGCAGCACCTTCTCCAATGGTCTCTTCTGACCTCTCCTGGTGCAAAGCCTCAGCTTCTCTCCATGAACCCTGCAATTCTGGGGTCTTCACTGCAACCGAGGTGCACTTCCAACAATGGTCTTTCCTGACCTCTCACAGTGCCAAACCTCGGCTGCTCTCTGTGACCCCCTCAAATTTCAACACCAGAACCATATAGGAGACTCTTACACACTACCAAGTCCTGCTTCTGGCTTGAGATGGAGGCTCAGGCCCCGTCTGGATCACAGCTTCTGTGTGCTGACCCTGAAGAAATTCTTCCCAGAAAATTTCACCACAGTGATGCTGGTCTTTTTTTACTTACAGCTGATTTTTCAGCCCCAGCTAACCAGCATCAATTGTCCCAGTAAAACAAAGATTTCACTTCAGGTTCTGGTCTCTTGTTACTTACAGCTGATTCTTCAGCCCCAGCTGACCAGAACCCACAGATTCCACAGTCCTGATGATCTCTGCTCCCCTTTTAAACTAGAAACTTCACAAGCCAGGCCTCCATCTTCTACAACTCCTTCAGCAAAACTGCTCCAAGCTCCACAGCAACGATCTTTAGGCATTCAATGATCTTCCCAGCCCAAAGTTCCAAACGCCTCCAGAATCCTTCCCCAAAACACCAAGGTCAGGTCTATCACAGCAATACCCCACTCTTCTGGTACCAACTTCTGTTCTAGTTTGTCTTCCATTGCTGTGGCAAAACACTCTGACCGACACCAACTTGGGGAGAAAAGGGTTTATTCAGCTTACATATCCAGGGTCACAGTTCATCACTCAGGGAGCCCAAGGCAGGAACTCAGGGCAGGAACCTGGAGGCAGGAACTGAAGCACAAGCCATGGAGGAATGCTGTTCACTGGCTTGCTCCCCTGGCCCATGCCCAGCCTGACCTCTTATACAATACACAACAACCTGCCCAGGGTGGCACCACCCATAGTGGGCTGGGCCCTCCCACATTGCTCAACAATCAAGACAATACTCCATAGATGTGGCCACAGACGAGTTCAATGGAGCCAATTCTCCAACTGAGGCTCCCTCAACCCAGGTGTGTCAAGTTGACACTAAAGCTATCCAGCACAGATGTTGACTGTGAGTTTGCTGTATGCAGCTTTAATTATATTCAGGTGTGCTCTCTAAATCCAATTCCTTCTAGGAATTTTATCATTAACATATGTTGGATTTTTTTCAAAGGCTTTTTTTCTAAGTGTCTTATGATGATCATATAATTTTTTGTGTTGAAGTCCATTTATATGATTTATTACATTTATTTATTAATGTATATTGAGCTGTCCCTGAATGTCTGGATTAAAGCTAGTTTGATCATGGTAGGTGTGTGTCTGTGTGCAGTTGGTATTTTGTTGAGAATTTTTGCATCTATATTCATTAAAGATATGGGTACAGATTTTCATTGTTATATCTTTACCTGGTTTGGGTCTTTGAGTAATATCAGCTTAATAGAAGATTTTGAGGGACTTTTCCCTATATTTCTATCATTTTCAATAATTTGTTTATTTTACCAGACATTCATAGAATATCTACAAGCAATACTACTTACATTATTCAAAAACATAGAAACAGAAAGAGAACTGAATGCAAAAACATCCAAAAATTACCACCAAGACTAAGAAATGTAAAAAATGCATAAATCAACAAATGTAACCCATCACATAAGTAGCTTCAATGACAAAAACTGCACAGTCATCTCATTAGATGCAGAAAAGGCCCTTGACAAAACCCACAATCTGTTCATGATAAAATTTGTGCAGTATTTAGGGACAGAGAAGATGTATCTCAACATAATAAAGGCAATATATAACAGACATGCAGCCAACATCATACTAAATGGAGAAACACTGAAAGCATTTCCACTAAAATTAGAAAACATAAAATATCTTTGAAATATATCTAACAAAGAAGTAAAAAATGATAGAACAAGAATTTTAAGAGATCGAAGCCAAAAATTAAAAAAAAAAAACAGATAAAAAGTTCTCCTTGTTCATGGATTAGTAAGATTACTACTTTGAAAATGACCATCAAATGCAATCTACAAATTAAATGCAATACTCTTTAAAAATGTCAACATAATTTTAAAGTGAAATTGAAAAATATATTCTCAAACTTTATATGGAAACACAAAATCTCAGGATAACAAAACAAGCCTGAACAGTAAAAGAACTGCTGCATGCATTACATTCACTGTTTTCCAGTTATACTGCTGAGCTATAGTAATGAAACTTTCATGGGACTGGCATTAAAACAGACATTCAACAATGGAAAAGAATTGAGGACCCAGATTTAATTCTGTATATTTACAGACATATGATTCTCCACAAAGGGACTAAAAATACTGGAGAAAAGACAGCATGTTCAACAACTGGATAGAATGGAAACAGACCTGTATCTCTCAACATGCACAAAACTCAACTCCTAGTGGATCAAGGACCTCAGCATTTCACCCAATACCTTGAATATTATAATGGAGAAAATAGGAAATACATTGGAACTGCTAGGCACATGGAAAAAGTTTCTGTAAATGACTCCTATAGAATAGGCATTAAATTCAAAAATTGGCAAATGGGACCTTGTAAATGTAAGAGGCTCTTCTATAGTAAAGGATACCATCATTTGAATGAAGAAGAACTCTACAAAAGCCAGCTATAACTTTACCAACTATAATTCTCACAGAGGATTAGTCTCTAGAATATATAAAGCACTAAAACCTAAACATCAAAACTCCTCACACCCCCCAAAAAACAATTAAAAATTAGAGTAAGGAATTGAATAATGAGTTCTCAAAAGTTAAAATACAAATGGCTGAGGAATATTTTAAATGATCTTCAACATTTTTAACTACCAGGGAAATACAAATTAAAACCACTTTGACATTTGTTCTTAATTCCAGTAAGAATGACTAAGCTCCAAAAACCAAACAAGTACAAATGCTGGTGCAGATGTAGGGGAAGGAGAACTCTTATTCATTGCTGGTGGGAGTGCAAGCTGGTGCCAATACTATGCAAATAAGTGTGGAATATCCTCCAAAACCTAGAAATAGATCTATCACATGGTACAGCCAGAATGCTTGTTCTAGTTTCTCTTCCATTGCTGTGACAAAACACTTTGACTGACACCAACTTGGAGAGGAAATGGTTTATCCAGCTCACATCTCCTGGGTCACAGTTCATCACTCAGGGAGCCCAAGGCAGGAACTCAGGGCAGGGACCTGGAGGCAGGAGCTGAAGCACAGGCCATGGAGGAATGCTGCTTACTGGTTTGCTCCCCTGGTCCATGCCCAGGCTGCCCTCTTATATGGTACACAACAAACTGCCCAGAGGTGGCACCACCCATAGTGGGCTGGGCCCTCCCACATTGCCCAACAATCAAGACAATACTCCATAGACGTGGCCACAGGCCAGTCCAATGGAGCCAATTCCCCAATTGAGGCTCTCAACCCAGGTGTGTCAAGTTGACACCAAAGCTCTCCAGCACAACACTCTTAGGCATATATACTCAAGACTCTATACCCTATATAGAGATACCTGTCCGCCCATATTCATTGCTGTCATTTTCATAACAGACAGAAAGTGGAAAAAAAAACTTGATGTCTGATGTCTGTCAACTGATGAATACATAATAAAATTGTAGAATATTTACACAACAGAATGTTTTTCAGCTGTTAAAAAATGTCTTGAAATTCACAGGTAAATGGATCAACAATCATCTTGAGTGAGGTAACCTATTTCCAGAAAGACAAACGTTGTGTGTTCTTTCTCATAGTTGGATGCTAGCTCTGAGTTCTTAGGAATGAGCGTTTCAATTAGAAAATACATAAAGGTCAGGAAGGGAAGTGGGGTGAGAGATCTTCATGGGAGGGGAGACACAACACAGTGTACAAAGGGAGAAGGAGAATGCTGGAGTAGAAAGTGTTAAATGGGGTGGAGAATAAGAGGGCAGAAGGAAAGGAGTAAGGGAAGAAATAAGTAACTCTAAAGGGCTTTAGAAAAAGTCATGAGACGCTAGCTGTAGCTGGCAGTCAGTGGTTCCTGCTCTTGTGTGTTCAGTACCAGCGGCCACCATCAAATTTGCTCAGGCTCCTCTTGGCTGATCTGTATCACTGGCGAGACACACTCCCGGTCGCCATAAGCCACCATCATGGTAAAGCTCACAAAGGCCGGTAAAAATCTAAGTGAGCCCAAGAAAATGGTTCCTCTTCCAAAGTAGGTGGAAGAAGACAGTGAAGATGAAGAAATGTCAGAAGATGAAGAAGATGACAGCAGTGGAGAGGAGAAAAGAGGCAAGAAGGCTGCACAACTCCAGCAAAGAAAATGATGGCGCCACAAACAGAAGAGATTGCAGTTCCCACACTTGCTAAGAAGGCAGCTGTCACACCAAGCAAAAAGATGGCAGCCATGCCAGCCAAGAGGACAGGTACACCAGCCAAAGCCGTGGCAACACCTGGTAAGAAGGGAGCCACACAAGCAAAAGCATGGGTAGCAACCCCTGATAAAAAGGGAGCTGTCACCTCAGCCAAGGGGGCAAAGAATGGTAAGAATGCCAAGAAGGAAGACAGTGATGAAAAGGAAGAGGAAGAGAGGAGGAGGAAGATGAAGATGATAGTGATGAGGAAGAAGAGGAGGATGAAGAGGAGGATGAGGAATTTGAGCCTGCAATTCTGAAAGCAGTGAAAGAAGCAAAACCTGCAAAAGCTACAAAAATGTGCCTGCTTCAGAGGATGAGGAGGACAAAGAGGAGGAAGAGGATAATGATGAGGAGGAAGATGACTTTGAAGAAGAAGCTACGGAGATCATACCAGCCAAAGGAAAGAAAGCTCCTGCTAAAGCTGTTACTGTGAAAGCCAAGGGTATGGCTGAAGATGATGATGATGATGATGATGATGATGATGATGATGATGCTTCTGATGACGATGAAGATGATGAGGAGGATAAAGAGGAGGAGGAAGAGGAGGAAGAAGAGTCTGTTAAAGAGTCACCTGAAAACTGAGAAAAAGAAATTACTAAAACAGAAAGAAGCTCTTGTGGCCAAGAAACAGAAAGTGGAAGGTTCAGAACTGGCCACATCTTTCAGTCTGTTCATTGGAAACATGAATCCTAGCAAATCGGTTGCTGAATTAAAAGTTGCTATCAGTGAACTTTTTGCTAAAAATTATCTTGCTGTTGTGGGTGTCAGAACTGGCACGAATAGGAAATTTGGTTATGTTGACTTTGATTCTGCTGAAGACCTAGAAAACGCCATGGGACTTACTAGTTTAAAAGTGTTTGGCAATGAAATTAAACTAGAAAATGAAAAGGAAGAGACAGTAAGAAAGTTCAAGAGGAAAGAACACTTTTGACCAAAAACCTCTCTCACTGTGACTGAGGATGAATTAAAAGAAATGTTTGGGGGCTAGAGAGATGGCTAGGTGGTTAAGAGAACCAAGTGCCCTTGCAGAGGACCCTGGTTCAATTCCCAGCACCCACATCGCTGCTAAGAACCATCTGTAACTCCAGTTCCAGGGGAATCCAACAACCTCTTCTGACCTCCACAGCATTGCATGACACGGGTGCACCAACCTACATGCAGACAGTACACTCATACACATAAAATAATAAGTAAAAAATAAAAAAGGAAGTGAATGAAGATGTCATGGACAGCAGATTGGTTAGCCAGGATGGGAAGAGTACAGGGATTGCTTATACTGAATTTAAGATAGAAGCAGATGCTGAGAAAACCTTTGAAGAAAAGCAGAGGGCAGAAATTGATGGGCAGATCCTTTCACTACACTACACTAGAGAGAAAGGTCAAAGGCAGGAGAGAGCCAGAAAGAACATCACTTGGAGTGGTGAATCAAAAACTTTGGTTCTGAGTAACCTTTCCTACAGTGCAACAGAAGAAACTCTTCAGGAAGTGATTGAGAAGGCAACTTTTGTCAAAGTGCCCCAGAACCCAAATGGCAAATCAAAACGGTATGCATTTATAGAATTTGCTTCATCTGAAGATGCTAAAGATGTTTTAAACTCCTGTAATAAAATGGAAATTGAAGACAGAACAATCAGACCTGAGTTGCAAGGACCCAGGGGAACGCCTAATGCCAGAAGTCAGCTGTCCAAAACTTTGTCAAAGTTCTCTCTGAGGATACCACCGAAGACACATTAAAAGAATCTTTATTTTTTATTTTTTTGGCCTATCATGCCAATTTCTGTTTTTCTACTCTTGGAGACAGAAACTTATCTCTAGGGTTTTAGCCATCATTTGATTTCTTATCTAAATATTTCCATTTTCTGTATTAGGAGAAAATTACCCTCCCTCCCCATCCCAAACATTCTGGCCTATGTTTCCTTTAGTTTAAGAACTTAGATTGTATTACCCATATACTCTTTATTAATGCACTTGTTTGGTTTGGTATTAATCTGACTGCCCACAATAGCAGGATTCTTTGCTTTTCTTTAGTCAAAGTTTTCTGTTTATTTGGCTTGTCATTTTCTGTGTACTTTAAAAAGGTGTCTCTATGAAATTTGCTGTTCTGGCAATAAAGTTTCAGACTTTGGAAGTTTTTGTGTTTTATTTAATGATGTTTATACATAAAAGGACATTTACCANAAAAAAAAAAAAAAAAGAAGAAAAAGTCATATGGAAACCTACCACTATAGAAGCTTCTCAAATTATGTAAATATACAATATTTAAAGAGATTAAACATATTTACCCTTTAGCAGGGGGGTATTGTCCCTACCAACCACCATAGGCTAACAAACAAAAAGCCCGTGCTAGGAAAGGACTCCCATCTTTTGAAGTTGTCCCATAGACTGTCAAGCAATATTGGGCATTGCCTCCGCTCTTGGTTACCCACCAGGAGTTCATGATTAGACTATATTACTTGAAGACATTGTATACATGAATTACAGGCCAAACAAGGAAAAATCAAGCTGCTAACTAACTTCAAAGCTTTATTGATACTGGCTAGCTTTCATAGTGCCGGAAGGTGCTGCGAATGTTCCTGGAAGAGGAAAATGAATCGTCAGCACTGGGCAGGTGTGAATACTGCAAGCTAAAGCAACAAGTGGCCTGGAAATATATGTCCAGAGGTGCAATTGTGGCACAAATGCAGGAGAATCAAACACCTGATTAGATTTAATGTCCACTTCACAGAATAGAGGCCATAGATGGCATTAATAAGAGCACTAGGAACCTGTGGCTAGACGGGTCACAGTCCATGGTGGAGAACCTACAACTATTATTCTGATAAACAGACATGCTATTACACTGACCCTTACTGACTTATTTTTGTAGCCATAGACTAGTGCATCTCTCAGACCTCCCCAAAGAAGCTTCCTCATAGAGTAGACACTGATTAAACAGAGAGACCAATAACTGACCAAAGTGCAGAAAATAAGAGAATAAAGATTGCTTATTTCCCTATTAGGACACCTATATCCAGTGTCTGCCTCCCAAATCTCAGGGATCATTGAAGAAGATGCAGAAAGATTCTCAGATGTAGAGGTGGTGGATGACTACAGGAAAACAGAGTTTTCCATTTAGCTGGGTATTGACTTATATTAACTCACATAATGATGACAGTATGCAGAAGACATGTAAGTTTAAACCACACAAAATTCCAACATACTTGTCAGGAAGTGGGGAAGAAACCCCTTTCCTAGCTGAACTGGTGACTGCTAGGAGAGGGAGAGTCTGATTTCTTAAAGTGTAAGGAGCTTGGTAGGTTATCTAGGCTCTAGTGGCTGGACCCACTCTGAAGAGCATCATTTGAGGACATAAATTTGACTCTATGGGACTTAAATACACACACACACACACACACACACACATACACACACACACACACAAATGAGAGAGAGAGAGAGAGAACAGAGACAGAGAGATACAGAGAGACACAGATAGAGTATATGAATTTGGGTAGCGACACATAGAAGAGGAATCTAAATATGATCAAAATGTATGAAATTCACAAAATTCAATTTATAAAGGAAATTTTCCCCAAACAGAGGAATTTGAGAAAAGAACAGCAGAATAAATTTAAAGCTAAATAGAAACAACCAAGACCAAGAAAGATAGAGGCTAGAATAAACAACAAATGTGAAATACACACAAAACAGCCTGTAAAAGAATGATTCTATTGTCAATAACTGAAAATTTGATCATAAAGCATGGTTTACTGGGAAATATTACATAAAAGAATTAGGAAATAAAAATGTAAAATTCTCTTCCTTGATAAATATGAACACTACTTAAAAATGTGCTGCTCCTCCCATGGCCACTCTTGTCTCATACGCAACCTCCTAGAAAAACCCGAGTAAAAGGCAAGTTATGTCAAATATTGAACTAACAGTCAGCTCCATTTTTCCATATGTAGACTATAACAGAAATAGAATGGTAAGAACACTGCCCAATTATTTTTTTTCTTTCATTTTTTTTTTTTTTGGTCTTTTCGAGACAGGGTCTCCCTATAGCCCCAGCTATCCTGGACCTAACTCTGTAGACCAGGCTGGCCTAGAACTCACAAAGATCCACCTGCCACTGCCTCCCAAGTGCATGCTAGGATTAAAGGCGTGCACCACCACACCCGGCTTATTTGTTTGTTTGTTTGTTTGTTTTTGGCCACTGCCCAATTCTATTAACAGATCACTTTTAACCACCATGTCAATTTAGAAGTAAAAAATCTTAAGACAATTAATTAGCATTAGCAACTCAAATCCCCATCTGTAAAATTGCACCAGGATCAAGTGTCATAGCTGGCAATGAGGGATGACATGTGGCTGAAAAGCCACCATGTTACATTACCAAGGTAAGGAAAACAGCAGTTAGAGTATCTTCTTTATAAAAAATGGGTTAAGAAAAAAAAAAAAAGAGAAAGAAACCCTGTATGTTCCATTATGATAGAAGTTCTTAGAAACATAGAAATAGAAATTTTATTTAATCTACCTGTGATGCTTAGCATGAGAAATTTCCTTTATAGGCTCAAGTACTTGAGCACTTGGTCTTGAGTTGGTAGTGCTGATGACTTTTTTGGCTGGACTCACTCTGAAGAGCATCATTTAATGACACAAATTTGACTCTATGGGACTTAAACACACACACACACACACTCACACACACAAACGAGAGAGAGAGAGAGAGAGAGAGAAAGAGAGAGAGAGAGAGAGAGAGAGAGAGAGAGAGAGAGAACAGATACACAGAGATACAGAGATAGTAGGTGGAGCCTTGCTGGAGAAAGTGCTTGTCTGTGGGCAGGCTTGAGGCTTTATAACCTTGTTCTACTTCCTGTTTCCTCTCTTTGCTTCTTGCATGAGGATGAAAGTGTGACCAGCCAGCTTCCTGCTCCCATGCTCTATCTACCTTTTGCCATGCCTTCCCTTCCATGACTGAACCCCCACTCTCTGGATTTGTAAGCCAAAATAAACCCTTTTTTTCTTTAAGTTGCTCTCATTATAATTATTTTATCACAGCAACAAAACATAATGATAAATTTTCAAATGCCACAAATAGTAATGGAACATTAGATCTACTTCCTTTAAAATCCAACATGAAGAAGAAAGGATGCCCCTATTTTGAGTTGCAACGACTGGATAATAAGCTCAGAAATTAAGTAGAGATGAAAATTGAAAAGAAATGGACATTTTTTTTCTCTCTGTATTTGAGTATAATAGATAACTAAAGAGAAAGTACAGCCGGGCATGGTGGCGCATGCCTTTAATCCTAGCATTTGGGAGGCAGAGGCAGGCGGATCTTTGTGAGATCAAGGCCAGCCTGGTCTACAGAGTGAGTTCCAGGACAGCTGGGGCTACAGGGAGACCCTGTCTCGAAAAGACCCCCCCCCCAAAAAAAAGAAAAAAAAAGAGAGAAAGTGCAATTAAGTTATTTTAAATATTGGGAAATTTTTACATGTTTATGATGTATGTTTCAGAAAAAAACATCTAATTTACAAAACCAGCATTTTACTGTAGTATCTAAAAGAAAAGCAGTAAAAAATGCGCGATTTTAGTGGAGAAATAATAAAACTTGATTTAAAATTATCTAAGAACTAAGTAAGTGAAAAGAAATAGTGTGTCACAGAAAAATGTCAAAATACTAAAGATATGAATTATCTACCAATTCATCTGTAAGTTCATTTTCCTAGAATTGGTGATTCTCACATTGATATGAAAGAGGAAAAGGAACAGAATCCAAGAAAGTTATGACAAAGAACAACTTGGGGGGATATCTTATATGTGTCAGGACATTTTAAAGTAACAATACTTAAAGAAAGGCAAACTGGTTTGGGTGCAGATTAATGGACTAATTGAAAGTCCCATTAAACAACATACATAAACATGTATATTTACAATCCTTTGTATTCATACAGTTCATATACACCACACACATATATTGAGATATATAAAATGAAGTCTTGACAATTAGTGGGAAAGATGAACATTTTATTAATAACACTTACTGTGGGACAGCAATCCTGGACTCAGAGGTATCTTGAGCATATGCCAGCAACCAATTTGCTTAGCACCCTAGACAGAGCTAAAAAAAAAAAATACAGGGGATGCCCCATCTTCTCCTAGCAAGTGCTGAGGAGTCACTTGCTTGTCAGCTTGCCCCTTCTCTGAATATACCTCATGAGCTGGGATGATGTGTGATGGTATGGAGGTCTAAGATTGGCATCTGGGAGGTGGTGTCACACTATGTAGAGTCTGTCTGCCCCAGACCTATTTAAGCTACTGGCTGTATGGAAATAAGCAAATTTATGGATTTGCACCACCTGAAGTGATCCCTGGGCTGTTACTGTGAGCAGCATTGTCCACCCATACAGGATACCTCTGTTCAAAGTTCATTTTTGTCTTTTATTTTTTAGTCAGCTTATATTTCCATAGGTTTCTATGTGTTTTTTTTTTTTTCATACATCCTGGGTTTTAATTGACCCGCCTCCCTTCTCTCTGTGGGAGGTCACCTTCCTGCTTCCTTCTGATTCTTTCCTTTATCATGATCCCAATGGAGTCTTACTTTTAAACAGCAGGTTTCCGGGGCTGGAGAGATGGCCTAGCGGTTAAGAGCGCCGACCGCTCTTACAGAGGACCCGGGTTCGATCCCCAGCACCCACATGGCGGCCGAGAACCGCCTGAAACTCCAATTCCAGGAGAACTCCAGTTCCAGGGGAATCCAACATGCTCTTCTGACCTCCGCGGCATTGCACGACAAGGGTGCACAGACTTGCATGCAGACAGTACATTCATACACATACGGAAATGAATAAAATTAATAAAAAATATAAAAAAATAAACAGCAGGTTTCCTTTCATGATAGCACCTGACTATTGACACCTGAGACACATGGAATCTCAAAGTGGGCTCCTCTCCACTGCTGATATCCCCACCAGAAGGGAATACTGTCTCTACAAATCTTGCTGCTGGATTTGAGGCCCGGGAGGGCTAGGAGCTTGTCCTAATGCTATGACTCCCAGTGTCTTTTCACAAGGGCCAGCAAACTTATGTGCTGGAGGAGTTGTTCTGGGAACCACATGGCTGCTTCTCCTCAGAGTTGACATTCTTTTTCTCTACTTTTCTAGGTATTCTATGACTACCTTTATGATTTTATAACATTATTCTTCTCTTTCTTTCTTTGGAATAGAGTTTATTTTTTTCTCATTCTGCCTCTTCTTCCTCATGGGATCGCAAGGAAGCAGCGTCTAGTTAGCCACCCTACTGAGCATCTTCTATTCGTACTACTTATGGTATTTTGTTTCTTAAGCTGTGTTTGAAGCTCATTTGTGCTTACATACTTTTTTTAATATGTTTTTAATGTGTCTCAGTTGTTCCATGTAAGAAAGTCCTTAAAACAAAGATAAACTTACACAACCAGTCAAAATTGACTCTAGCAGCTAAGTTCTTGTTAAGTAATGTGTATACCTGCTCTTCACATACCAAACATATATCAAATTAGGATAAAATCATGTACCACATTAGGCCAAACTTAGGTTACTAGGGAAAGACAAATGCTCCTGATTCATGAATATTGGCTGCCTTTTAAATAATAAATATAGCATTAATACATGTGTTTGAAGCACAGGCAACAAATGTTGGGCATTGTGTGTGCATGTGTGTGCATGTGTGTGTGTGTGTGTGTGTGTGTGTGTGTATGTCCACACACATGCACAGTGGGGTGGGGGGGAGAGAGAGAGAGAGAGAGAGAGAGAGATTCAAATTAATAAACAGCTAATTAAAACAGTGAGAACATTTAATTGTGAAATGCTGCTTTTTAAGAAATATCATGCTCATATTCTCTGTCTCTCTCATTCTCCCCACCTCTGCCCTATGATTGGCCCAGAATAGTTTGGAACTACATATCTAGTGATTCCTTATGTCAATAGCTATTGTAAGGCAGAGCCTGCAGCGCTTAGAGAGAATGCTCTAAGAATACATTAACTCTTTAATACTATATGAATAAAATCATACAAAAACATGTGACTAGGAACATAAATGACTACTCTATAATTTACAAATTTGTAGTTTCTCTTTATTGCAAGCTCCATTATATTTATCTGAGAGCCTTCTGTAATGTAGATTTAAAAATCCATTTGTTGTACAAAAAAAAATGCAGCAAAACCATGAGTATCTTTGTTATTTTTCTTAAGGATGGACTGATTGTAATTCAGCTAGAAACCTTTCTGAACATTACCTCTATTCCTGAAGCTACAATTTTCTCTGCAAATGCTTTCTTATTCTTAAGAATAATTTATCCAACTTCTGTTAAAACTATATTTCTTATATGTGCACCAAGGGCTTAACAAAGGCTTTTATTATCAGCTATTTTATCTAGATTCAAAAACTTTAAAGGAACGCTTGATGTTAATTACTTTATATGAAGCCTTCTGTATCTTAAACTTGGTATTCTGCATAAACAGTTTTTCATTTCAGTGAAGACTTGAAAGCTTAAATGATTGCAGTCATGTATTGACATGCATGCAACGTACTAGAATCTACTGATGGAAGTGCTAATTTCACCATAATGCTTAAGTATATTGTAATTCATAATAATAATGATATCATGTCTAATTAATACTTTTAGGTTTCTTCTTAGTCAACTCTGGTGAAGCAAACATCAAACTCAGTGAAGCAGGGGCTGTGGCTCTGCATTTCACTCTTTTGACCTTGTATGTCTTTTCATTGTAGGATTTGCCAGTTCACTTAGTAGTGCTGTCTTTAAAACTCATTTGTGTGCCTATATCAGCTAGTTCAGTGACTGTAAGACTCTTACCAAAATCAAACACATGGGACAAACTCACGGGAACTTTCCTATTTGTTCTCCCGCAAATTACAGGACACAGCATGTTTCAAAATTATTTGCAGTAAGGACATTTTGATGAAATATAGTTAATCTTTATTCAGAGTCATTTTCTGGCCCTTGAACTGTGTCATGATTCCCAGTCCTGGTTTCTGAAAGAAGAGCTCATTTTCCTATATTTGACAGATCCATTGACAGAATGATAGCATGGTTCTTCTCAAGGTTAGGTTGTACAGGTCATAAGCATTTTGAATGACTACGTCTCTTTTATTTTTATTTTTATTTTTTTTGTCTTTTTGAGACAGGGTCTCCCTGTAGTCCCAGCTGTCCTGGAACTCACTCTGTAGACCAGGCTGGCCTTGAACTCACAAAGATCCGCCTGCCTCTGCCTCCCAAGTGCTAGGATTAAAGGAGTGAGCCACCACGCCCGGCTGACTACGTCTCTTTTAAATAAGAGCAACTGCATTCATTATCCAGTCTTACTTTTTAAATCTAATTTTAGGTTTGTTTAACATGGGTAAGAATTAGAATTCTGGGGGTACAAAATCTAAGTAGGAATTGCATACGACTTAGGGTTGCTGAAGTCTAAGAGCTACCTTCTCTCCATCCTTTTCTTTTCAAGTTGGTTCAGGGGGCATTGGGCACTCTCACCCTCCTTGTGATATTCACCATAGCTTTTTGGAAGCTCCAATAAAGGTAACTTTTAAGTTGTAGCCAAAGAGGGCATTTCCTTCTCAATCCTTTTGGGATTATTTATGCAATTTCATTGATTGAACCCTATGTAGTTATTTGTGGACAGCTTTTATCTTACAGATCACAACAAAAATTTTGTCCATATTCTCTATAGGGTTAACCAGTAAGTGCCTGTTGACTTTCCAATATTTTCCCCTGACTTTTGTAGCTGTTTTAAACATATGGTCTAGTTATATTTCCAAATGAATTAATCATGTTTTTACTTACTAAGCTGCCATGACCTATTTAAAACAGATGAGTACTGAACCATGCACTTTGCACAGAATTGCTTCCTATTATGACATTTTGTTGAACAAAACCTAGTTGTAGGCCACTTCAGTCTTTCCGGGGTTGTTAGATGGAAAAGCAGACTGGGAGTTGGCTTGCTTGACATGATCAATCAAAAGAGAATGAGAAAATATTGTACTATATGTATATCTTTAAAAATTTAAAATAAGAAAGTAAATAAATATACAATGAATGGTGCAACTGTGACAAGCATAGAAATATCTCGGTAGAGAGACTTTTCTCCATCCACTCAGACTTGATTCACTTAGCATTAGCTATGGATGTAACCTGGGGAAACATTATTGTAAATTACTGCCAATTTTGTGTCATATATATGCCTTGCCTACTAAAAATAAAAGAAAAAAACCAAGAGTTATGTGGATAATAAAATATTCTTTTGTATTAGAACCAGGAGGAATGAGTTATAGCTCTCTAGAAAGAGTCAATCTTAGTGACAAACTCAGGTAAGTAGAAAGTATCATATGACATTCTTTTTATTTTAAAAAATAAATATTTTAATCATTATTTTAATTTTATGTGTTTGATTTCATTGCTTGCGGGAAGGTAGGTGCACCCATGCTGCACAGTATCTGTTGGAGGTCAGAAGAGGGCATCAGATCCCCTAGAACTGGAGTTACAGACCATTGTTAGCCTCCCTGTGGGTGCTAGGAGCAGAACCTGGGTCTTCTGCAAGAACAGACAGTGCTCTTAATCCCTGAGCCATCTCTGCACCCCAGCATTAGTTACTCTGTGGGACACACCCTTCACAGGGGCTCTGACACAGGCATGACACACCTTTCAGCTCCTTAAATCTGTCACCTCTCTGAAGCGAAGCTCACAGGTGATTCTGAGTACAGGACATTTCCCATTTTCAGGGTTATCTTTTTCTTCTTTCTTGCTGTGCTTAGAAGAATCAATTTTCCTCCTTTCCTGTCTAGCATACTTGGGATAATCTCTTTGAGGAGTCTAGACTCCCATAAGAATCAGTGAGAAATGTTTATTCTCAAAGGTCTCCGCTTTCAGCTTGTCCAATATCCCTAAAGCAAAAAAGAACACCCTCCTCCAAAAGGATGAAGGGAGAAGCATCAGCACAGCGAATCCAATTTAACATTGTAATAAGTTAACCTGCGATAAGCATATCTGAGATGTTTAATTGTATTTGGTGAAATCCCTAATCAAGTTGCTTTTGACAGACAATTGGGCATTTATCAAAAGTGGTGATGTTGTGTGTTGATGTGAGCACTCCTGAGGAGGGTGCATGGTGTGTTGACATTCCTCTAAGCCTCAGAAGCTACAGGAATGGATTCAAGCTTCCATCTGTGGTCTGTGCTGGAGTGTGAAGTGCTTGAAGTCAGGGCCAGGAAGGAGTCAGCACCACTAACCCTTGCAGCTCTGAGCCCAAGTCCCATCAACAGGCGGAGTATAATTAAGCCATTTCTGAATAATCAAGAGTCTTTTCACTTTGTTGTTTGTCATAAATTGTACTATTTACTTCCATTTCTTTTTTTATTCTTTTAAAAAATTTTTAATTTGTTTTGTATGTATATTAATGTACTGTCTGCATATAAGTCTGTGTACCCGTGTCATGCAATGCCACGGAAGTCAGAAGAGGGCGCCGGATTCCCCTGTGACTGGAGTTAAAGACGGTTCTTAGCCGCCATGTGGGTGCTGGGGATCGAACCCGGTCCTTTGCAAGAGCAGTCGGCGCTAGGCCATCTCTCCAGCCCCGTACTTCCATTTCTTAATCATATTTAGCAGAGTTTTTGAAGTTTTTCTAGCCCAGACAGTTAATATTTAGGAAAATTTAACTAGATCTCCTTTTAATGAGATCTGAATTGGCATGCATTAATGTCAGAAATTCATTTTAGTAGATATGAAGATACTATACTCCAGAGGTGAAGGGACATCTGCATATTGGGCAGCTATTTTGTATCTTTAAAGTTTAGTTTAAAATTCTATGATTGACAGTGAAATGTTTCCTACATAGTTACTGAACAGTAAGGAAGTAAACTTAAGTTTTCTAGAATTTTCAAATTTCTGTAAAGGAAGACAATTTTTACAAGATGAAATTCCAGTTATGTTCACGAAATGCTTCATTTCTTCTCAGAGCACTTGTAGAACATCTAAGTCCATTATATACCCTTGCTTTGTAAATCACATAGGGTATTTTGAATTATGAAATGAGTTCCTTCTGGAGAGCTGTGACCACATGAGCATGCTTGTTATATAACCACATATGCCATGCAATCTCTAGAAGCATAGTCTTTAGATTACTAATCATATATGGTAGATTGGTCTCAGAAGGGTGCTCAATTTTGCCAACATTATTTTAAAGTTTTTCTTTCCTCAGATTCTGCTTTTTTCACTTATCTCTATCTATCTATCTATCTATCTATCTATCTATCTATCTATCATCTGTATCTATCTATCATCTATCATCCATCTGTCATATCTATTATCTATCAATCATCTGTTTATCATCATCTATTTATCAATCTATCACTCATCTATCTATCTATGTAATTTGGAGATATACATTTGCTAATTGGATTTATTCTAGAGTTTGATATGCCTTTTGATTTCTTTGAAGTCAGGGTTCTGATTTCTCTTTATCTCTTATTTTCTTTCAAACGTTAATTAATTTCCCTGTGATACATATTTTCCAGCAAGCTGATCAGCATTTAGCATTACAGACACACTTTTCAGGACAGAATGTCAGAGCATTGTATGTGAAAGCCTGCATGAACATAAATTCTTTCTTGATTTCAGAACATGTTGACTTGTTTGATAAATAGTTAAATTTGAAATATTTATCATACAAGTCAGAACTTGGGTACCCTCAAAATTTTAAAAATTGTGTTTCACATCCCTTACTACCTGAGCATCTGTTAATGACTCTATTTAGAAGACATTATTTTTCTTGAAATAAAACATTTGAGGACAATAAAGCTTTGGTGGTCAAATCTAATTTTTAAAAAGATGAAATTGCAGGCTACTTTTTCTTTTGCACTCTTAATTATCAATTCACAAAGCCTCTTCTTTTATCACTTAGGCAAGACTGCAAAAAGAAGACAGTTACACACTCCACAATAGGGCTGAGACCAGGGCCTTGATGAGTGGCGTGGGTGCCACTGCTACATGTAATGTGCTGCTTCCTAAGTGGGAGGAGGTGGAAAGTACTGCCATTGCCTGGCATCGCTCAGCAGGTGCAAATGAAGTATGAAATGAAGCAATCTGGGCCCACACAATGCACAGAGAAGAAACAGATAGCACTTCGTACTCACTGCTGTGTCTGGCTATTTCCTGCCTCAGACAACTCAGCTCCACCTAAGCAGGCGCCCCAAATCTCTGACTCTGACACCTGCAAGAAAAATTGTTTCACTCTGCTCTACTTTGCTTATGTGGAGTCCTCTTTAGAAGTTTTTTTTTCCTCTGAAGAAAACAGTTAATACTTTTATGAGCTGGTTCCTTTATTAAGAGGGAGGAATGATGTATAGATGGGGCAAGTACTGTCTGAGAATGTTCACGAATTGCAAAATGGATAAGAGGATGTCTTTAGGATTAGATTTCACATGGAATTATCCTGCATAAGACAGTATCATAGGCATAAATTTTGCTTGATCCCTTATTGAATATCTCTAGAAGACCTATAGATCTGAACACCTATAAGGTATTTCTATGGAAAGCTGTGCTAAAAAATGAGCAAAATGGATCATAAAATTAGTTTAATTAGTTTAGACAAATTAGTATTACTACGGAATTAGAATATATATGTTTAGCTGGGCATGGTGATGCACTCCTTTAATTCCAGCACTTGGGATGCAGAAGCAGGTGGATCTCTGTGAGTTCAAGGCCAGCCTGGTCTACAGAGTGAGCTCCAGGCCAGTTGGGACGAAAAGGAGACCCTTTCTCAAAAATAACCCCCAAATATATATGTTTATCTCTATGTCAATGGATCTCTATCCATATATTGTATAATCACATTAACCAACTAAGTAAATATAATAACTATCAACCAACTAATCTATCAAAACTACAGCTATCAGTACTTTCCAGGGTTACGGCTGAGTCTTTGATAGAGTACACTGCAGGTGACAATGTTTCTGGCTATTTGAAGTCCTTTTTATAAGCAATTTAAATACTGGATACTAAAAAGATGAGCAGCATATCAATACACAGAAATGAAGTGACTAATTCTAACAATAAGAAAGATATAAACTTTTAGTGTGATACATCTATACAATGTAAAAAATGAACATCTACACAATAAGAAAAAATGAAATTATGAAATTCACAGGTAAATGGATAGAATTAGGGAATGTTATTCTGAATGAAGTAACACAAAGGCATAAAACTAGAAGATGTATGTTCTCCCTTATTTGTGAGTTATAGTACCACTCCCCTTAAGTGAGCATATATCCCGATTATAACACCAGGATCCAAGAAATTGGAAAAGACATATGGAAGTAATGGAAAAGAAAGAATCCAAAAGAAAAGGGCAGTAAGGAACAGATGTTACTAGGGATAGGAGGGGAGGATGGGGAGATATAAGGGGGTATGCAGGGAGGTGGGAGAGATCAGTAGAGGGGGAGAATAGGGATGATGGGGTGCTGGGGCTGGTGAGTGAGGAGGAGAGTGGGAAGGGAAGGAGAAAGAATAGAGCTGATTGGTCCTTGGGAGGCTAGGAAACCCAGAGAGTAAAGTGATGCCCCTGAGATCCCATGAGAAATTCACATACACTCTCTGAACAGTAGTGCACTGGTGATGCAACCTGGTGGCTGTGTGGCAGGGAACACAGTGCAAGATAGAGGATACTTCCCTTTGAATGGTTAGTGAGAGTGATCCAAGTGACTCTCAAAACAAAGCAGGCTATCGATCTATCTCCAAAGCATTTGATTATCTACCATAAATGGAAAATAAGACCCCATTGTTCAAAACAGAACATGCTTCAAGGACAGGACTTATACTAATGGAACAGGAATTCACCTGGAAGCCTTCTACCTGAAGTTAAGTGCTTATAATGCTAGACAATGTGCACACTGCTAAGGGAGAAAAATCAATCAGTGGTACAACCAGCCCCAAAGCCTAACAAGCATACTGAGCTGCTCAGCAACATACCTCTATTTGTGCAGTGGAGGCACTGTTGTCTGGGGGGTGGTCAATAGCTATCTAATTGGACTTGGAACCCTCTCATGGGTGCCACTGTAAATTCAGCCAAATACACAGGGCTGGAGAGGACGTAGAACTTAGAAAAGCCTATAGGGATCATATCTCTAGACAAATGAAATTTCTTACCATATATTAATTATGGAATCATATTTACAGACAAGCCCATCATATGCCACTCATCAGAAAAGCTACTCTTTGCAACAGATGGAGGCCACTGCAGAATCCCACAATTGGTCAGTCAGACACAGAACATATACAGCTGAAAAATCTCCATTCCTAGGAGACACATCTACAATTGAACCCCTACATGCAGAATGAGGGGCAGAGAGAAAACAAGTGCATCCCTCAATTCTCACTAGTAAATCTTCGTTATAAAATAGAGTGTGATGTAAACAGAAGGCCACAACTAGTCAAGTTTCAAAGAATGGGAACCTTCAGAGTGTGTATCCCTGGATGGGGCCCTAACATTAAAACTCACCTACCCGTGGCCCAGGGATCATTAAAAGCAGCGGGGTCGGGCTGTTGGGATAGCGAAGCCCTTAAAAGGCTGAGGCTGAGAACCGCAAAAAAAGCAGCGGGGTGTCGGGGGTGGGGGTGCAGAAACATTGTAAGAACCAGGGCTGGTTCATGAACATAGTCACAATCAACTGGAATCTTTCATACCTTAACTTGTGGCAATGTCAGCATCAGGCAGGAAACCAATGATAACCAGAACAAGGTCTCAAAGCAGAACAAGAGAAATGGGTCGAGGACTGAGCCTGAACTGAGATCTACAAGAAACTGAGTACTGTTGGGTGAGGAAGAGTATACCTTACCTAGGAATCCTAGCTATGCTGACTAGACTCCAGCAGATCTATTTGCATAGAAGGACATCTGGGTTGGGAGCTTGACTGGATAGGGCTTAGTTTGGATGCTGTAATGCATGAGTTCTGATAGGGGTTTTGGATATGAGGGGTATTGGGCTTGACAGGGAACCATTGTATGAGTTGTACAAATGCTCAACAAAAAATGGAAACAAAAGAAGAGAAAGGCTAGTCTGTTTTAATAAAAATTTGAAAGTTTACTAAGTGCTGATTTAAAATATTCAGGTAAGAATGTCAATATAAAATAGATAAATTGGGCTGGAGAGATGGCCTAGCAGTTAAGAGCACCGACTGCTCTTGCAGAGGACCCGGGTTCGATCCCCAGCACCCACATGGCGGCTGAGAACCGTCTGAAACTCCAAATCCAGGAGAACTCCAGTTCCAGGGGAATCCGACACCCTCTTCTGACCACCGTGGCATTGCACGACACGGGCGCACAGACTTGCATGCAGACAGTACATTCATACACATACAGAAATAAATAAAATTAATAAAAAAATAGATAAATTAAAATAATAATATGTGAGCAGTATTGTGTATACACAGAACTGTTATACATTCAGATTCAATTAAAATGGAAGAAAGTTCTAAGTTTCCTCATCTTTGTACCAGAACAGTAAGTAAAGAAATTAGTACTCCTACAACAATCTTAATTAAAAATAAGGAAAATAATCTGTGTGTTGCACAGAGCAGTGTTCCTGATTCATTATAATTACTAGTACAATAATAGTAGCAAATTGATTCAGTCATCAGTAAGCAATACAAAACTTTTACTGAACACATCAATCTAAACTTTTGAGTTTGGGTTTAGCTATAATTATCGTATGTTCTACATCAAAAGAAGTTACACATTTTATTTGTATGAGGCTTAATGGGGGAAAATGTATTGGCAGTAAGATTCCAAACATGCAAAATAGAGTTCAACACTACTTGGTTCTTACATGCAAGACATAATTACTTTCCTCATTTTATATATCTTCAGAAACTACCATATTCCTTTCTTTGAAAATATACTTTACTATCGAAAATATGCCATAGAAATATAGTTTATGCCCCATTGCTTTAAATGTTACATGGATCCGTTAGGATTCAGCAATAGAATTTTATTTTGTCAATCAACTGAATGTCATATTTTGTTGATTTCTTTCCTATCAGCCCAAAGTCTTCTCATCTGTTAATATTTAATAATTTAACCCATAATTTCCTTAGAATCTATTATGATTTATTAAGGTTCTTCTTATTTGGTCTTTTTGACACAGGGTCCCCCCAACACCTCTAGCTGGCCTGAAACTCACTATGTAGACCAGGCTGGCCTTCGACTCACAGAGATCCACCTCCTGAATACTGTGATTAAAGGCATGTGCCACCATTCCTGGCCTATGATGGTTCTGACATTATCATTTCACAAACAAACATAACCTGTCCAGTACAGAGAAATATAAAAAGGGACTAAGAAATTCTAATTAACTAGACTCCTGACTTCTTCAAGAATACAAAAAGAGGAAATATATATTCATTTTCAGGTATTTTTTTTTGAATTTAGCTTCCTTCATAAACTGTCATATATATTAATAAGATAGAACACTGCAGGAATAATGAATTTGTTTGAATATTTGATGACTTCAATATGGACATACGTTTTTGAGGAATGTACTGAATAAACATTGGAAATATTCATCTTTAGATGAGACTGACATTACAGTAGCCTGTAGAAACTTCTGGAAATCAAGAGACCTGTGGGCAAGTCAGGTGAAGGAGAGGAGTTTATTTACCCTGGTGGGCTGACACTGAGATCATTCAGAAATGTTGCCATCCAGGAACTCAGATTCGTAGTGAAATTTAGTCAATTTAAGCAAACAAGTAGGGGGCTCCAGAAATTTATAGGTCTTAGGTAAGCAAGCAGTTACACAGGAGCACTTAGCTACAAAAGCTCCCAAAGATGTAACAGTTGGGCAAACAAATATTTCAGTGGGGGCACATGGTAGTTAAGCCTGTAACAAACCACAAGGGGTGAGGACAGATTTGTATTTGCCTTTTTCATTCTCTTATCTCCACAGCTTTAGTTTCCTAGCAACCCTGTTAGTACATTTTTATTGCTACCACAGTAGCAAAGATTAAACTGTGAGCATGGTGGAGCTTTTACCACATGAATGGATACTGGGTCATCAGTAACTTCACACCTAGCTCCTGATAGCCACTGTGCTTGGTATATGTACAACTGCCTCACAACTGCTGGACACTGGGCTTGGAAACTCTTCTACAATATGCAATTGTGCCTTGGAAGCCACTGGAGCCTGGTCAGCTCTAATCTCAAGAAAAAATAGTACTCTAATGATTGACAGTGTTTAACGATCAAGAAAGAGACATATCAGCACAAGGACCTGAGCACAAACTGCCAGCGACTTGGGAAGAACAGAGGGAAGGTGGCACCTCAGAAGAGTCCTTTTCATTTTACTGTAGGGGTTGTTATTATTAGTTTGTTTAGGTCAGCATACAGTGTAATGGGCTGCACCATGGCCTCTTTAGATGAGTCATTGTCCTTATAAGTTGTCTTCACTTGTCCCCTCCCCTCTGTCTCCCTCTTGTTCCTAGTCCTCCCTCTGCTGGTTCCCTCCTCCCATCATTCCCCATTTCTCCTTTATCACACTTTGTTCACTTTATTCCCCCTTCCTGCTTCTTCTCCTTCTTCCATGTCCTTTAGGATGTTTTCTTTCACTCTCAGAATGTCCTTTCCAGGTTACACACACACACATACACACACACACACACACACGCACACACACACACACACACACACTCACCATGAGTTTTCACATTTGGAGTAGTTAGCAGGTTAAGAACACTAAATAAGTTTTGGCACCATTGTGTCTTTGTGCAGGGTGCTCCTGAAGCACAGGAGCCTGGAACTCGCTCCAGAAAGAGAAATTAAAGAAAATAAAGAAAAATGAGAGAGCTAAGTTGAGATAATGAAAAACTCAAAAAGAACCTAGATGGATACAATGACAAACTTCAGAAAGAACAAAAGGAAAAGAATGACAAACTCCAGAAAGAACTAGAGGGAGAAAAAAACAAACTCCTGAAGGAAGTAGAAACACTGAAAAAGGAAGCCAACCAGTGAAGTAAGGATCACCAAGAAGAGACTGAGAAGCTCAAAAAGGAAATGGAAATAATAAAGAAATCACAGGATGAAATGAAAAATGAAATAGGACACTCATCCAATCAAGAAGAAAGGAAAAGAAAAAGCCTCAGAAATAGAATGGAGGAAGCAAAACAAAGAATATCAGACCTGGAAGATAACACAGAGCAATTAAAAAGCTCAAATAAAGATTATGAAAAATTTAAAAATACACAAAAGTGTAACAACCAGGAAATATGGGACACTATGAAAAGATCAAACCTCTGCATCATAGGAATAGAGGAAGGAGAAGAATCTCAAGAGAATAGCATTGATCAGATCTTTAACAGAATAATAGATGAAAATTTCCCCAAACTAAAAATAGACAAACCCATACAAATACAAGAAGCACAAAGGACTCCAAATAGACAAGATCAGAAAAGAAAATCCCCTTGCCATGTCATAGTTAAAATGTTATATGTCCAAAACAAAGACAAAATTCTAAAAGCTACAAAAGAAAAACAAGTCACATACAAAGGGAAACCCATCAGAATTACAACTGACTTCTTGGCACAAACCATGCAAGCAAGAACATGGACCAAAGCATTACCTGTGTTAAAGGACAATGAATGCCAACCCAGAATACTATACCCAGCAAAAATGTTGAGTATAGTTGAAGGAGAAAAAAATCTTCCATGACATAAACAAGATGATAGACTACATGTCTGGAAAACCAACTCTTCAGAAAATACTTGAAGCAATTCAAAGGGCAGAGAGAGGAGCAACTATCCCCAAGCACCTAGGAAAAGAAACAAATAAAAACATAACTGTAGGAGTAGAATCAGAGGCTAAAACTCCAAATGGATAATAAGGTGAAAGGAAGCAGCATCTATCTTTCAATTATAACCTTAAATATTAATGGACTAAGCTCCCCAATCAAAAGACATAGACTGGGAGAATGGATTATGAAACAAAATCCATCTATATTATGTCTACAAGAAACCCATCTCAATTTCAAGGATAAGCACCAACTTAAAGTGAAGGGATGGAAGAAAATATTCCAAGCAAATGGTACCAAAAAGAAAGCAGGTGTTGCTATTTTAATATCAGACAAAATAGACTTCAAAGCAAAAGAAATCAAAAGAGACAAAGAGGGCCATTACATCTTTATTAAAGGAACAATAGACGATGAAGATCTCACAATCATGAATATATATGCACCAAACTCTGGTGCACCAAACTTTATAAAGACAACTCTTCAGGATCTCAAGGCACAGATTAACCCCAGCACACTAATAGTAGGGGACTTCAATACCCCATTAAGTCCCCTAGACAGATCAACAGGACAAAGAATAAGCAGAGAGACATCTGAACTGAATGATACAATACACCAAATGGACCTCA